>JAULBR010020486.1:0-15725 GCA_032355825.1 Melanodrymia aurantiaca
TGCCCCGAATGGGACTTGAACCCAGTACCTACCAGCCTGAAGTCCGTAGCGTTAACCACTGCACCACGGAGGCCGGTTTCATGATGTGCTTAATATCTACATTCTTTTAAAATGTTGATCATGATGACCAAAATATCTGTACATTCTTTTTGATGTCGACCATGATGTGTTAAACTTCTGTTGAGTACTTTTAACCAGGATGGGCTAAATATCTGAAATCTTAACTTTTAATCGTCGACTATAATGTGTAAAAATATCTATATATTCTTTCAGATGTCGACCATGATGTGTATAATATGTGTATAATCTTTCAGATGTCGACCATGATGTGTATAATATGTGTATAATCTTTCAGACGTCGACCATGATGTGCTGACGTCCATGTTGCCGGTTGTCTGTTCTGTTCTGTCTAACAGCACGCGAGAGCTGAGGACCGTGCAGTTCTCCAACCTGTCAGGCAAGACGTCTGCTTCTGTGTTAAACAGGTTGGAGCAAACTGCTAAACAAGAAGATGTTCAGGTTATGTTAAAGGTTAGATCCTCTCTTTATGTTCACATAGTAGGTCACTGGGGAGAGGGATGTAGCTCGACACAAGGGCATTCACCTGGGGAGCCTGGAGTCGATGGATCAATCCTCAGTCGACTCATTGGGTTATTTATTTTTCCAATCGGTTACTTACAACTGGTAAACCAAAGGCCATGGTGTGTGCTATCCTTTCTATGGGAAGTGCACATAAAAGATCACTTATTGATAATCAGTAGGCGTAGCTGTAGATTTTCGCCTGAGACCATGTGTCAACATAACTGAGTTTGACACCAAGATGTCATAATATCAAAATTGTGTTTTTGCATTGATCGCTGAGTGTGTAAATCATAAATGTTGCAAGATAGTATTTACAATTCAGTCTATGTTGTATTTGATTATAATTTTATTGTTGCTTTCCAGAAATGTTTTGTATGATGTTTCTATTGTAATTTATCAATGTCTGTACGGTAATGACTTTGACTCCCCAACCTGATATTTTCATGATCTCTGGGGAAAATAAAGCATTGAGAGAGAAAAGGGTCACATTTACTTTCATAATATCTAGAAGTGCATTATTTGGTACACAAAGCCAACCTACCCCCAACCAAAACAAATTAAAATTTTTGTAAACAAATATGACTTGTTATTGAGTTAAACTAAACTTGGCTAAATGAAATTAAGGATTCTACTTACAGTTTAGTATAATTCAATAATGTATTGCACTGAATGTATGTAAACTATTGTATTTTGTGAATTTGTTTTATTCAGCTTCAAATAATTACCTGTAGTCTGCTTGGCGAATTGATTGAGCGAATCAGTGACGACCAGATGTGGCTGCCTATTCTACAACAGAACAGTATTATTCCCATGTTACTGGTTTCTATAGAAGACAATATGAAGGTAAGAAATGGCTGCCTATTCTACAACAGAACAGTATTATTCCCATGTTACTGGTTTCCATAGAAGACAATATGAAGGTAAGAAATGGCTTCCTATTCTACAACAGAACAGTAATATTCCCATGTTACTCGTTTCTATAGAAGACAATATGAAGGTAAAAAATGGCTGCCTATTCTACAACAGAACAGTATTATTCCCATGTTACTCGTTTCCATAGAAGACAATATGAAGGTAAGAAATGGCTGCCTATTCTACAACAGAACAGTAATATTCCCATGTTACTCGTTTCTATAGAAGACAATATGAAGGTAAGAAATAGCTTCCTATTCTACAACAGAACAATATTATTCCCATGTTACTCGTTTCTATAGAAGACAATATGAAGGTAAAAAATGGCTCCTTATTCTATCACAGAATAGTATTGTTCCCGTCCAGAATTGTAATTGCAGAGAAACGCAATGCTACTGTTGGCAACATACTCAGGGCTTATAAATTCAAACATTCTACATCAGATAACACATGTGGGGTTGTCGTCCTTGCCATAGACCCAGATGTAAAACCTGCCAAAAAATCGCAAGCACTGATCAAATCACAAGCAATAACATTAAAGTATATTATATTAAAGACAATCTAGACTAGTCTGTAGCACCACTTTTGTAATTTACTGTGTTACTTGTACTAAGTGTAAAATGCAATATGTAGGACAAACTACACAACAATTTACCACCCGTCTTAACAATCACAGACATAACATTTTATACAATAAGCAGTCTAAAGCACCTCATGTGGCCCATCATTTCAACAAAACAGGACATGTTTATAATTGCACTGTACTACAGAAAATGGTTGATTTGGTTAAAACTAAATTGAACATTGCTGAATCACTGTGGTTACATCGCTTGAATACAATGTGGACTGAGGGACTCAATGAGAATGACCCAAGCAATAATTAACCTGTGTTTTGTTACTTCTCCCAGTCTGCTTATCCTGTGATGTGATTGCCCATTTAACTCTTACTTGTTCACCTGAACTGTTTTTATCTAGCTTTTACATGCTGCAACACTTGGTTTAAACAATATTTATTACCAAATTTTTGTTGGTTTGGGATTGGCCAACAGGCAAGTGCCTATATTAAGGCCTTTCCCTACATTTTACAATACAATACAGTTGAACACAAGATGACAAACACGTAAGAAATAACACTTGGTTTTATATTCAGTCTCCTCCTGATGATGTCAATAATATATTGATGAAACGTTGAGAACATTCAGTGGTTAAGACAGAGACCTTGTTTTTATTCATTTTATTATTATTTTAACAATAATTATTATGATTAATGCTATGTTTATTGGATTGTAAGGCTTGAAATAAGTGAAGAAATAATGACATCTCTTGTGTTACAGGCCAAGCAAGGACTCGCCTACGTACACACCGTGTTTCTCCTGCTTCTCACCATTGCCAAATCGGAAATAGTAAGTTTACACGGCATTACTTAAAATAAGTTAATACTAAATTAACATGTCAGTGTGTAATAAAATGAATCGTTTGGTTGTTTGTGCATGCAATTAAGTATCTGTGCAAAGAAAAAGTTTAATGCCTCTTTGAATTGTTTTAAGATTGTTTTTAGAATAGTTGCATTTATATTGAACATTTATCATCTTTCCATGCTTCATCGGTCCACATTTCTTCTCATTATTAGTCTATAATGAAGATAAAGTTGGTTCGTTTAACGACACCACTCGAGCATATTTATTAATAGTCGTTGGCTATTGAATTTCAAACACATGGTCTAAGAAGAAACCCTCTTCTACAACCAATTTGCACTTCCCAACAGATAGAACAAGTCTTTCAGGTATACAAAAGCATGTGGTAAATGCTATCCTATCTGGGAAGGTATTGTATCTGGGAAGGTAAATCTTGAGGATCTGTTCGTGATAATCAATAGCGTGTAGTATAAGTGACAGCAACATGAATCCTCTGTGATTAAATCACTGTGTATTTGAAATCCAATAGCAGTTTATTAAATTGCACCACTGTTTTGGGCTACATCTAGTTTTATCATCTACAGGGTGCAGCTGCTTTAGCCTTAAGTAACCTGACGTCACATACCTGCCTCGTTGTGACCAACTGTTACACAAATGACGACCTCTTCACTAGACCTCCTGTTCCAACCAAGGTAGGTCAACAATATAAATACATCTTCATTATAGCTTATATTCGGTCTTCAGTAACCTGACATCCCTTACCTGTCTGTCTGGTTGTGACCAACTGTTACACACCAGACCTGTTCCATCCAACGTTAATCAGTAGCAAGTTTGTCACATATTTAAAGTTATTGAATTCATTGATCACATTGTGTACAGTATTGTCTCCCCTTTTTTATTTTAAAGACAAATCTGTATTGTGAAAACTCATCCACATTCTATTGGTTATTTTAGCAAATATCTTTATTACATTAAAAAAGTAAATAATTGCATACTAAAAGTAAATGTAGCTAGGCTTTTTTACGTTTTGTTCACAAAAAATTCTAAGCTTAACTTCATAGATCCAAATATATTTCATGTAAAATCGAACTTTTAATCAATGTCTAAAATGTATAAAAGTGACAATGTTAAAAAATGGCAAAAATTTATTCTGTATTTTTTTGCAAATGTCTACTAATTTCGTGAACTTGTGCATGTTGTTTCAACGTAGACAAATCTGTTGTATGTTATATGATCTATCACTGTTAGTTTTGTCAATAGTCGGCATCAAGTAGTGTAAACTTTGTTCTTTCTTCAGGGCAGTTCCACCTACAAGCAATCGTGTCTATCATGGCACAGCGTTTACTGCTTGAATATACAGCTACATTCGTTTCTCTTGTCCACTCTGAGATATTCATTCCTTGATGATGCGTTGAGTTTCGCTGGAGCTCACCAGGATCGATTACAGCAGGTTTGTCTTTCACTGTTACACTGATGGCCAGCTTTCGGTGCTTTTATGGAGTGGGTTATTTCAGTCTAATTCAGGATGTTAAATTTCAACAATGGTCAAAATTTCGAAAATTTATTTATATTTTTATATAGAATTTTTTTCTTTCTAAGGAGCCGTCTCAAAATGCCGGCGTCACGCTATATGCACAGTGTTCGTTTGAGGGTTGGGGTTAATTTTAGTTTCATTTGGACCTAGTCGAGCAACTATTGTTGGCTGTGGAGTCGTAAAATCAACAGTTTCCATGAAATATTGTTTCATATGGAAGGGGATA
Source organism: Melanodrymia aurantiaca (assembly GCA_032355825.1). Classification (NCBI taxonomy): domain Eukaryota; kingdom Metazoa; phylum Mollusca; class Gastropoda; order Neomphalida; family Peltospiridae; genus Melanodrymia; species Melanodrymia aurantiaca. Next base: position 4,670 of record JAULBR010020486.1, read on the forward strand.
GGGGAGGTTAGATCGTATATGAAAGTTGTTTGTATAGAAAACGTGTCTGCATTTTTAAATGATCCCATAGGTATAATTTAAGGCGATACTACATCATGCCTTTTGATAAGGAAACTAACTTGGCATTAAGGGAAGCAGCTGAAAGTTTTGCCAGCGTTTACTGTGTTTACTACTAAAACTACTATTTGTTGGTTATATTGCACAAATCCATTGCTCTAAGCAGCAAAGTTGCTATATGATATATATTTCAGTGCATGAAACTAGCGTCGTTGAGTCTGATGGAACCAGCGTTGAAAGAGGCGGAGTCTACATGTGGTCTCATTCTACAGTTATCAATGTTCAGACACGAGTGGAGACTTCACCTGCCCGACGTACTCAACAAACTGCTAGTAAGATGTCTTCTACGTTTTACACTTTCATGTTGTGAGTTGGGATGTAGCTTGGTGTTCGATATGAAGACATTGTGCATCCCAAATTGGGTTGTGTCCATATCCCTATATTGCATAGAGTTATTGCCCTTACACTCACACAGGCAAAATATGTCTAATTTACTATATTTGACTGGGAACAACCTGTGATAAAGGGAACAAGTTTGGAAAATTATAACATTTCCCATTCCATTTATAGATTTTTTATTTTATAAGAAAACACTTATTTTGAAGTTTTATCAATAACTTTCGTACTCGGTTTTAAAACTATAGACACCTGTTATTGAACCTAGATTGACATCTACTCAACCTGTGATTATGTTTATTTTCAGACATGCATGCTTTTCATGTGCCAGACGTTTATTGCCTTGTTGATTCGGCCCAGGTATCTTCTCTACATTTTGGAGGTGAGCCAACATCAGCCATATGTTTAGATGCAATAACTTGTGACAAATTAGTACTTACAGCATTTCATAAAGGAACATTCAAATTCAACCTGACTTATAAAAATCATTTTAAAGAGAATCATTCGCCATTTTAGCACGAAAATTGGAATCGTGTCACAAAGGCAGGAAGAAGTGAAAAAGCTGTCCTTGTTTATCTACATAATCGCATACATTTATTATATGATTATAAACATCAAAAAAATAATCAAAATGTCATTATATTTTTCAGAATTACTCTGTTTACGATGTACGAATCAATCGCTAAAGCATGCACCTGGATAGTTAGAACTTATCTAATGTCACGCTATTATCTGGAGATGTAGCATAATTTTTTTTACATGAAACTTCGTGATTGAGAGACTTAAAAGTGAGCTCAAAACATATTGCAGTTTTGGACTGTAAATAACTAATGACTGAGGATGTGTCATGAAAGTCTGTTTACATTGTTTGTTCTTACAGCGAGGTGGTGACGGGGGAGGTAAGAAGAGTGAAACACATTCGTCTCCCTTGATGCAACATCACTCATCAACAGACGATCTCGATCAGCCGACCACGCAACTTATTCAAATACAACAACGGTACATAGTATTTCACATATCCACATTATTTAACATACCCACATTATTTAACATTCTCCTCTGCTAAAGTGCTGGACCTCGATGGGGTGAAGGGGTGAACAATGTTGATATCAAGCCAGGTATCTGAGGTGGCCAACCACAGCAATATGCACAACACATCATCATGACTCAGTGAACGAAAAGAAGAAGATTTAACATTCTCATATTATTTAACATTCTCATATTATTTAACATTCCCTTATTATTTAACATATCATAGAGCATCTACATATAAAGTGCACTTCACATGCATGTATTTCAACCTGTATGTAAAGAGTTTGTTATAAAGGCCACTTATTTGTAGTCTCTATTGTGTTCAATATAGACAAGTTTAAGTGGGTGGCAGTGTTGTATATTAGATTATAGACTGTATAGAAAACGATTATATAGATGGATTAAGTATTTAATCATTAGCTGTCAAATCACACATGATCGCCGAACCAAACTAGTTTTGCCATGACATTGTGACGGCCATTTTAATTTGTTTTGCTTCAGAATGCTGAACATTCTCGGACACAGCTTGGCAGCCCTGAAGCAATTCACTCCTGAGCTGGGTCAGGTTATGTTAGATCAGGTAATTTGAAATTTATTATTTCATTTTATTAATTTTTTCACGAACAACACTTGCACATATCCAGATATTAGTATGTGCAGACACATGTTAATATCCAATTTAGTATCAAATACATGTATTACTACTGATATAATTATGTACAAAGTGTTTAAATGATTATTTCATTGATCCATTGAAATTTAATTCAAAATGTTTTGGATGTCTTGTTGAGAGTTTGGAGTTGTTTTCATTGTACAGAGTATGGACATCACTGACTATGATGTGTTGCTGTCTCTTGGTTTCGGAACACCAGCAGTCGACCAACAAAGTTTTCTCACCTTTGGAACATTGATATCCTGTGTGACCATGTCCTTTAGGATCCTTTGCAAGGTATAACTCACAATATATGATTATTTCTCACTTTTAACCTGTGTGCATTGAAGCAATTTAGTTATTAATCAGACTTTTGTAATTGAAGAACACAACAATAACCACAGACCTGGATGAGTTGATGGGGTGTGGGACATGGGTAGCCCACCTATTTTCAATTCAGCAATTTCGGAAAATGCATATTAGAAAACAAACTTCAAATTTAATCCCAAACCCCATATTCCAACTCACATTCGTCTGTAGACATTAGATATCTGGTAAATATGATTACGTTCCAATCATCCCCACCCCCCCCCTCCACTCCCAGTTATGTTTAAAAGAGTCGACACTGCATGTCGGTCATATGACGTCATTGATATTTTGTTTACGATATTTATTGCGGGAGTGACAGCCACATAGGACCATAAAAGGGTAGCTAAATATAAGCCAGGTAAAAACAGAGTCTGAGCCTGGTTTAATTGCAGAGTAAAAATAACGCGGGGTTAAAAATGGCCGTGTTGATAGACTTTTAGTGTTTATTAGTTGTTTGCAATGTGATAACTTTCTCTCGTTACAGATTGATCCACGGGGGTCCGGGTCTCCACACAAACAAGCAGAAACCGCAAACTGGCAAAATATACCCAAGTAAGATCATTGAGATGCATCCTGTAACTCAGCACTTTTGTGTCATAATACTTTTTATACGCATTTATACAAATGGTATTCTCTATATCTTACACCCCTTGTGACTGTAATGGGATCAGTCGCACATTCTAAATATGACGTAGTCATTTTTGTCAAACATTTCAAGTTCCAACTAAAGTGTTATGGACTCCACTCACACACACTAAAGTCAACAAGTGAATTTCCTTCACAATACACAGACATCCCAGAATGAAGTTTTAATTTCCACTTGAATATTTACCCGCATTGTCTTTCTACATTTTCTAACCAAAGTACAGTGTAGTAAAAATGTTTGTAAAAGTGTGTCAGAGTTAAAGTTAAACAAATGTATTGTTGTTTTTCAGAAACCTTGTGTTGTTCATTATGGAGAACACTTTATACATAATAATGTTAATAAAGTTAATGAAATGTATTGTTGTTTTTCAGAAACCTTGTGTTGTTCATTATGGAGAATGCTTTATACATAATAATGTCGCAGGCTTGTCGTCACCTGCGTGACTGCGAGTTGTCCGCCAGAGACAAACAGTTTCTCAAGCGCGAGCTGGGAGCCGAATTGGTGAGTCCATCCATCTGTTTTGGTTTGGAAGCTGGATGGGTTGTGGGATCAATCCTCCTCCTCAGGGGTCTTGATGGGTTATTTCCCGTATCTACCAGTGATCCATGACTGGTCCATCAACGGTTGTGGTGTGTGTTGTTCTGTCTGTGGGAAAGTGCAAATAAAAGATCCCTTGTTGTTATTTGAAGAATAGTAGTTTATGTGACAGGTTTTCTCTGACCAAGTGCTATTAATAATCAATGTGTTCCAGTGGTCTTTAAACAAACAAACCTTATCTTTTATTTGTTATTTAACCCTTTCTCAACAAAGTAATTTTTTTTAGGATCTTGTCCTAGATATTTTTAGAAACATTTTTTAGAAACTTATTTAACATTGTTGCTATGGTTACTCAACCATTGTTATGTGTTGACTGCCATAGCTGAGGAAAAAGATCCTTTTTTATTGCCATCTTCGAAATTACGTCTACGAATATATTTTACAAAAGTTTTTAACATTTCAGAACTCATTCCTGTCGAGTATGTTGCGGTATTGGCGCCGTGGATTTGGTCCGACATCGCCAGGTTCCAGTGTTCAATCCAGTCCACTGGTGTCCACTCACGTGCAGCTGACCAAATCTGTATCACAGACAACATTCAATACAAGTCCAGACCAGGGATTCTTCAGACTCGTACAAGACTTTGTAGCCAAGGTTCTCAGATGATACACCGACACATTGTGTTAAGTTTTTCAAATGTGCGTCACAATGTTGAGCCCAGACAAGACACAGTTGTTAATGAGATTACCACACGACTGTGATGTCAAGACAGCCAGCACAGATCGTGGGTTCTAGAACTTCAGAGTTGCTGCAAGTTGAAGACAAGATTGGAGAACGTGTTCTGATCACACATTGTATGGCTGCTATAAGCATGTAAACGTTGTCTTTATAGCAGTTTATAAACCATTGTCAGTCAGTAAAGATTGTAGGTTCTAGTAATTTACTGCTTTTCTTAGTTCTCTGACTGAACTTTGTGATTGCACTTGTAAATTACCACACGTTTACATAAAACATATTAACAAATCAAAATAATACTTTATGGAAAGGAAATCAATGTTTTAGAGATTGGGATATGAATATTCCTAATACAAGTTTGTATCTTTTTTGTAATACTAATTACATTACTGTAAAACAAGCAAAATATTGTGATATGTCATTGCTGTAGTAATTATTCTATGTTCGTAATTTTTGCAGTTATTACTAGTATGATTGGTATTCCTTGTAGAGTTTCAAAGTTTATAAATTAAAACACGATAAGGCAGACAGTAATGGACTTCCACACCATGAAAAATGTTGTACTATTTTATGCAATAAACCTAATGAGTTCCATCAGTGGTTAGAGCATTTCCTTGAGGTACGGCAGGTTGAAGGATCGATCGTCTTCAGAGGCATATTTCCTGTTCCATCTCGTTTATTACACGACTCGATCATCAGACTGGTGTGTGCTGTCCGGTCTTTTGGAATGAGCACTTTTTCAAACAGGGAAAGCACACACCACGACCTTCGATATACTAGTTGTGGATTACAGGTCTGGTGGGCTAGTGAAATATTTACCATTTTTGCACCCATCACATTTAAAACTGGTTAATAACAACAACAAGGTTAAATGTGGCTGGAATATGTTTTACTATGAGTGAACACAAAGTGAAACAATTATTGTTGTTGTTACAAGTATATAGGGATTTTTCAGCCAATGTGTACATAATAAAATTATTTCCTCTTGTGCGAATTCCTCTTTTCTGTTGAAGAATTCTTCCACTCATCACCATTATAACAATCCGATTTGTTTAACATGCTGTATAGGATAGTAGGGAGATTGTCAAAACCAAAAATTCATAATGAGTTTGTTCCCTTTAATACATGAATAGGAAGAGCGCTCGGGAACTGTGACTGGTATCGATCTTGTACTATCATATCACATTCATTTAATATTAGATGCAAATACTGGTGGCAAAACATTTGTTCTTGGTAACAGAATGAATTTAAGGCTAGTGTTCAGGATTTCAGGATGGCAAAATCTTGCATGTAATTTAACTGATACCAGTCATGTTCTATCATAATACATTCATTTAATGTTAATTACAAAGACCAGTCTAGCAACTATTCATGATATATTTGTTGCAGCTCTTCTTTTGCCAGTATATCAGTCAGTGTGGGATTTTGATTCAATATTAAATAATCATTACTGTACAAATTTAGATTATATATTCAAACAGAATAAACATAGAATGCAACAAACACCCTGTAAACCAATTTATCATATACAATTGCAATAAGAAAATGTTTACATTCTACAGCTTTTTAAAAAACTATACACATTTGTAAGAAAATATTCTCTTCTGTAAAAACGAAAGTTCCATAAATTGGCTTTATTTTGAGCACATTATCATCTAATGCTTGCCCTTAAGAACCAATCTCCTATGATACGGCTTCCATTTGTCAATAGTCAACATTATTTATGGTAGGTAGGAATCTTATAAATTGTATTGCCCCCAAAAACTGGAACAAAGGTAATCATCACTAAATAATACATTTGCTTTAAATACATATACATTGTATTTTATTGTTATAAATACTTGTAATTTAAAAAAGTTTTAGTAATAAATTATTTTCCATTTAGGGGTAAAATTTGGATACAATGTAGGTAGGGTTACCCTATACTCAGTTTAGGATTTCTTGAATGGTTCTTTAAGGGCAGACAAAACGACTAATCTGACATGTTTTACACCAAATACAGAATAACAAAATACTTCTATATAGAATTTGTTTTGAAAGGATATTGTAATAGAAGTTAAATATAAACATGAATTTTGTAGAAACTATTTGTAAACAATAACTTCTGAAACTAAACAACATTGGTTGATTATCCATAGACATACATGTATTTCAATAATATATATTTACATTATATCTCACAACACAATCTATTGGCGTACCGTACATAAGACAAGTTTTACTGTAGAGTGGTAGACAAACAAGTTCAGCATCTATCAAACTGCTACACCTGGAGTCTAGTTTTTCAGATGAATAAGCGAGTTTACTTTTAACATTATAATATTGATGTTCTATCTTTCATATGGTACTGATTTTCTTCAATAGGTGTCCGATTTCTTTTCTATTGCCTGAGCAAGTGAATACAGGAAACATGACAAGTTTCGAAAGAAGTACTTAGCTATGACATTACAAATAATTTCTTTTTTATACATATAATTACTAATGATTTATGTATTTATTGGCACTATGATTATAATAATTAATCGTATCACCAATCACAATTTTAACCAATCATATATAAAGAATACATTTTTCGCATGAAATTTTAACTACATAAAACAAATTTCTAATCAATTTGTGTTTAATACTAGTGTATACCGCTGCTACCAATAAAAAATCAGATTATTTAAATGTAAAAATGGTGTAAGTGAACACAACCATGCAACGTTGCTGTGAATCTGCAAGAACTTTACTTTACTCCAACGGTACAAATATTGTAGCTTTACTGCAATGACGAAAGGATTTACACAGAGACACAAGTGGAGTGGGATGGTTGATTTGATTAATTCAACTAAAGTATAATCGTCTATTAGATGTCGAACAATCAAAGTTATTGTGACACATGGTCTGAAAAGGCAGACTCAAAACATTTAAAGACCTCAAAGTTAGAAATTTCTAATCATCTACGACATTTTAAAATAATATAAATCTTTCTCTAGAAGAAAATATAAGATGTATTATACATACATTGTTTAACAATGCAATACACAGTACCACAATTTGCTTAATGATTTTCTAACTTCCTCCTTGTCAAACATACAAATTGAATGTAATATTGGAATGTCACCTGTGGGTGATGATGTCTATGTTTGAGGTACGATGGTGTCCACCTAAGGAGTAACGAATTGCTTAAACCGACAAAGTAATTCTACATGTTCTATAGTGTTACCTATATACTGGATAGTCCATTTTGTTAGTATTTTAAATATTGTCAATTTGTACTGCATTATATCACGTCCTCTTACGACGAGGGCTTGCTTAATACAGGTAATTTTTAACTACAGTAGCCAAGATGGATTATTAAAATGTTGCATCTCAAAATAGGTCAAAATATACTACTTTGCCTTTCCTCCATCACATGTAAATACGCTACATGTATAGAGCTTTGATTTTAGGACGTTTGAGGTATGTATGTTTGTAAACTGCTTGATTAATAAGCTCGCGGAGTACTTTACATATAGTAATAGGTCAGGGCTGATCAGGTTATTAAAATGCAAGTCATTAATCACGGGTGGCCTGTGTGTACAGTAGAAGAAAAATAATGTAATCCAGTATAAAACAAATATCTACTAATTAACTGATCGCTAGCAATACATGTATATGTAATTATTAGGCAAACAAGTATACTAGTATTTATCATTTTATGAGTGGGTGAAAAAAATTGTCAAAGATTATCAACATTTCCATGGCACATACATGTACACATCAACAATTTATAACATTATTATAATTACATTATAGATGCTAAAATGCATTCCACAATGAATAGAAGCTCTGTTATACCTGACATCTTTTGCCAATTATCACTAAAACCATTTCTTAAACCAAAAAAAACACCAGACAAACAACACAACGCCATGAAAATGTAGAAAACATGGATGGCAACAAACCAATGTACAGATACTTTGACACGTAAACGCACAGTATATGTGGCAATGCATTAATCAACCAAAACATTCCTCTATTTGCTTCTACAGCTAACGAGTACATTAGCTGTTATTCATATGGGCTATTGAAAACACAAACATGTATGTATGTATGGAAATATATTTGATTCAATGCCAAAAATAAGTTTAGCAATTGCTGGAAGAAAGTTCACCAGATGAACATGTCACCATGATGTCAACACGATCAAGATGTTTTGTAATATAATCCTATTGTTGGCATTAAGACAAATGAATGTACTGTGCAGTAATTATATAAGTTGATAATATATCAACACAAAATGTTAACAATATTACAAATTCAGCCAATGTGGAGAGCAGATGACAAAATAATCACTGGCATTGTCATTGCTGAAGTATACGATTGGATTGTCAAAAGTTGGGAATGGCACGGTTGTAATCAAATCAAGTGGCTCATAATACAGTAAAATGGGTATTATTCATGTATATGTTATTTTTACAGTTTTTGCATTTGTAACTGAATCCCGCAAATAATAATCCATGAAAACATTTAACAATTGTAAGAATTTTTGTTTTGTAACAAATTATTTATCGCAAATTTTTTTTTTTAGAAATCGTAAAAAAAATTACATTTGCGAATGTGACCCATTTTACAGTATCAGTTAGCCATACAATCATATCAATACTAAACTACGGCAGAAATAAATAAAATAATAGGCCGTAATTGTCCCATAACCACAAACAAAATTAACACCAACTAATTGTTAGTTGTAGTCTTCTCTCATTGGTGGACATTACTGACAAATGATGGACATTAGTGACCAACGATAAGCTTTGCAGTAGTTGCTTTAACATCACACTTTGAGCCATTTGTTTTCGAACCATTTTTTTGTGATCCATTCTGCATGATAATTGGTTCTCCATTAGTCCGTTTGACAGCAGTCACATGACTCTGCGATGTGCCTTTCAAGTTCTTCTGTACTGGCGTGTAACACGACCACTCACCACTGGCACATTCCAAATATTCCATAGTGTCCAGGAAACGTGTGCCGCAAAAACCACCAACAGCGAAAAGTCGACCTCCAAGAAATGAGGCACCAACATTGGCACGTGATGTTGTCATGGGTGGACCAAAATTCCAGATGCCTTCTTCAGGATCGAGTACTTCTGTCGTCTCCAAGGAGCGGGTTCCGTCACTACCACCAATAACGTACAGCTTCCCTGTCAACAATAATATATACATTTCTGAATAACAAATAATTTTAATAAACTAAATTATTCTGCGTAATGTAAGGATATCAAATCAGACTTTCAGACCGTGAAATTGATGGCAGCAATGTTCAATGCTGTTGCAAAAACTATGGACAATTCTATTTGTGACATGAATTAATTGCAGTCGCAAACATGAGTTATTTTATATATGGTACTTGTTGCCATTTAACTTACAAAGCCTCTGCCTGAGATTCGATAGGTTGACAAATTTATGGATCCTCCTTTGGGGACCAGTTGGGTTATTTCCTTTTCGCACCAGTGATCCAGTAATTCCTTTTTATTGCTGTTGTAAAATTAGTTTTTAACATCAATTGTGTGCTGTTAGTAACAGTGTTACAAAATTATTTGAAATTTTCAGGAATGGACTTTAGTGTGAATAAAAAAATAGTAATATCTTATTATCCAGTAACTATGATAATATACAGAAATCACGACTTACCATTTACATTCTCAATGCATTCTTCTGATAAAATAGAGAAACCATAACTTACCATTTACATTCTCAATGCCTGCTCCTCGGCGAGAAACATTCAATGGTCGGCCAAATTCCCAATTGTTTGTGTCTGGGTTGTATACTTCGACCGAATTCAAACAGTTCCACCCATCAGTACCACCAATAGCATACAGACGACCTTTGAAAGCCCTCACAGCAGCTTGGAAACGAGCTAAAAGAAAAAAAGATGCAGTTTTAACATTGATAGATATCGAACAGTAATTTTCCACACAGGATCGTAGAAGCCAACAGCTGCAACATAGGTAAAAAAAAAACGGTCCACGGTTGATGAATATTTTTTATGTCAAGAAGGGAAGACAGTTAAACTAAATCCTAATATTGTTCTGATTGTAGAAAACATCAGTATTTATGCAGACTAATTATAAAATTGTGATTATCCTAGGCATTATAGCCTCTTGTACAATATTACAAATGTTTCATGTGCACACTAACCAGTGTTCATGGGAGAAATTCTTTTCCAAGTATTCGATTCAGAATCAAAGACTTCGCATTGTTTTACTGTACCCTGGCCCATACTGCCACCAATGCAGTAAACCTTTCCCTTAAGAACGGCCACACCTGTAATGTAAGAACAAAACTTTAATATACATGTACATGTAGTAGCCAACAGTTAGTTCAAAGTATAAAATACTTCATGTTTTTTATAAACTAAAGAAATTCATGTAACAGCAATGTTGTACTGTATCGTATTTAATTATACAAAGGATCATTTGGATTATATGTAATTACAATATTAATAGTGATTACATGTTATTACAACCTAAATAGTAATTATATTTAGAATATTAATAGTGATTACTGTAGATCATGAAATTAACACGTCACTAAATTTATGCGATTAAGGGTGGTCAGACTAAAATGCGACATGAAATTAATGCGAGTGGTCTCCCTTTGATATAGTACT
>JAULBR010020595.1:0-15725 GCA_032355825.1 Melanodrymia aurantiaca
GTGTGTGTGTGTGTGTGTGTGTGTGTGTGTGTGTGTGTGTGTGTGTGTGTGTGTGTGTGTGTGTGTGTGTGTGCTATTTTCAGTGAAACGATAAACGGCGTGGACACTTGGTCACAGAGGAAACCGGCTGCCGCCACATACGCTACTCTTATTCGAATAACAGCATGGGGTAGTTTATGTGCACGTTCCCACAATCAGGAAAGCACAGTTTTAAGTCTCATTTAATAGTTTCCTTTCTGTGAAAGGTTCATGCATTATACATTTTAACTTTCAAGTAGATTTAAATAACGGAAAAAAAAAACCTGTGCTCACAAGTGTCGACTATTGGCCATGATACTCTCAACTTTGCGAACACATGGTATGATCACTGCGTTAGCAATGCATCGTGGAAACATTCCCATCTCGGCTTTGTTTGAAAGTTTAGCCAGGCTATCTTGTAATATAGTTGGCAGTAGTATCGCAACATCCTTCTTATATTTCATGTTGACTTGCAGTTATGTAGAATGTAATCAGTTAGAAAACCACGATTCGTATTTGCATTTTCTCTGCTTAAATATTCACTTCTAATAAGTGGATTAAATTCTATAGGATTCTTTTCAATTTAGGCTGAACAATAATTGCAGATATCGAACTAACGAGAACCTGGTTTGTTAGCCAGTATGACTCAAGCATAGGTAATTTACCATTAGTATCCACGAGAACGAATATCTGTGTTGTGAGATCTGAATAGATGAGATGATGTTTGACGCGAATCTCTGGTAACTTTAGAAATAACGAAACCGAATAATTTCGCGTAAAACTAATTGATGCGGTAATGATATTGTAAATAATTTTAACTCTGAGTGTAAAAAATATCTTCGCGGCATGTTCGTGAGGATTGTTCATTTGCAAAAAGATCAATATCCAATTTATTTAGAAAATTGCTGAGTTTCTTTAAGGTTGTCATTGATGTTTTAACGGTCGACTTGCTGAAAAGCTTTCAATGAAACAGATGATTAAAGGAAAACAGATTTGATATTGATACTTCATTTTGAAACGGAAAGTCAATGTCACCAAAACTCTTAAAGGTACGGTCCTGGATTTCACAAGACATCTTAGTCTAGTTTGCGACTAGTTGTGGAAGTAAACGTAGGTAGAGAAATTTCGATCACTTACTGTTAGTGATACGACTATGGTTAGTAGCTGAGACGTCCTGGGTTTTTGGTCATTTGAGACATACCGGTAATATTTACTACACGCGGACGCTCACTCATTCTTGGAGACAATTATGTTTAATTATATTTTGGGAAACACTTTTATTCAGATATTGACGTTTACGTCCACAACTAGACGTAAACTACGTTTACGATGTTTTGTGAAACAGCCGCCTGACTAAAAGTGTTTCTCAAATACAATTAAACGTAATTGGCTTCGGGAACGCGTACCGGTAGCGTCCGCGAGTGTGAACAAACCTATGACGTAACTATCACCTACTAACCATATATAATAGGATCACTAATAACCATAAGCGATCAAAACCTGTTATACGTTTCCGTCGACAACTAGTCGTAAATTTGACTGTCGATGTTTTGTGAAATCGGCTCCAGTCGAATTTAAAACGAATGCAACCGTACCTGCGGACCAAATTCTATGTTTGTTTTTTGCTAATTAACAGACACTTTCTATTTAATATTAGAATTAAAGTTTACTTACATTGTATTGCTGAGAACAATATATTAATAGTATAATTATTATTATGTATATCTAATGTGCTTAATATTCTCCTTCAACTTTGTCCGATAATAATTTGTAGAGTAACAAATTATTAATTGTAAGACAAAAGTTCATAAGAGACCAGTAGACATTTGGATAACCAGAAACCAATTGTATAGACAAATTCTAAGCAAGAACATTTTAATAAATAAAAAGGCTCTATCATCAGGAAACAGGTTACAATAATGTTATTGGCATCCGTACAATGTTTTAGTTCTCTGTGAGACTGTGGCCCAACATTCACTCTTTTAATCCGGATATAGCACGTACCGATTAAATAGTGAAAACATACAGTAAACTCCATGCCGCCGTGCACATAGTCTACGTTTTTCTATATATTATATACGCCAAAAGGTGCTTTTTATATATGCACTTATAATTATTCTAAATTGATTACATGGGAATATTCACTTGTAATCTCTCTTGATTATGTGTTTTATAGGATGGGATTTGTTCTGGTCAGGTATGGTCAAGTTGTTTAACGTCCATGTTCAGAGCAAGCTGTTATATTGGTCGTATTTTGACCTTTCGGTGTACCTATTTTAAGTGTCGGTGTCTGTCCAGAACTTACCTCCGAATCCCGGCCTTAGTCTTCGGTCATAGCCCACCAGCATCTCATCAAGCAGCCGTGACGTGTTGTATAACATTTCCGCTGACATTAGCCACGTCACCGGCAGACTACTGTAAATAGTAAACACAAACAATGGTGTAGGGGTTAACGCTGCTGGCTTCAGACTAGTAGGTACTGGGTTCGAATCCAATTCGTGACATATGGGATGTTTAATCCCACTACTGACTCCAACCCAGAGTGAGTGCTCCGAAAGGCTCAGTGGGTAGGTGTAGTTCCACTTACACCGACCAGTGTCAACAACTGGTTTAACCACTTACACCGACCAGTGTCAACAACTGGTTTAACCACTTACACTGACCAGTGTCAACAACTGGTTTAACAAAGGCCCTGGCATGTACTGTCTTTGGGATAGTGCATATAATTATAAGATCTCTTGCTATTTATCAATTCGGAGTAGAGGGTTTACTTTATATCATACTAATACTAACTTCTGTCATGGACAGGCAGTCGAAGCAGCTGGACTGCGTGACTATGACAGACGTGTTTGAACCTTAATTGGATATATGCACGTAACTAAGTGAAAACTAACTACATGTACATGTAACTAACTAATGTTATGTAAAATCCAAAAATGTTTTATCCATGATCATTACTTGTGTTTGACGAGTTGTGTTATATAAAAAAATCGATTGATGGGTAGAATTATTTTAATCAGACATACGTAAATAAGTTCATTCTGTGGTGTCGTTAAATTTTACTTCATTCATTCCAATCTGTCGACGATTTAAATTGACTTCGTCATGTTGCCGTACGAATAATTATATGAAATTATCCATTACGCCTGTCAAGTCCAAAGCAATATTTACTAATCTGATTTCACTGTATCTAATAATTCGCTTAAAGAGAAAAGAAATGTCTCGGATCATTAGGATTGGAATATTCTCCACTTATGAACTCGAAACTGAACTTGCCACACAGAAACACGACAATCACGAGTACATCACGTAATTATAGTTTCTTGTTCCTCTTTTGCTGTAGAATTCACTATGATCATTCATTGACATTAAGTGTTCATTAAAAGTTGTTTTTTTAACATGCTCGGCTGTTTTGCAAGACATGCAATATGAAAAAAGATGGAATGACAGATGGTTTCATAATTGTAAGGAAAACGAACCACGTAATAGTTACCAACCACATACTAGTTGCCAGAAGGATTTTCTGTTTAAAACTTTCGGGTTTGTGGCGGATACCATCGACAAAGCAAGATACATGCACATGTATGACGATCTTCCGCGAGCAACTGTTGTCACAACAGTTTAAACCGTAGCTTACATTTTTAAAACTTATCTACACCCGCGTTTCTTAAACTCGAACCAGTGGCGTAGTTGGTCATGTAAATCATTGAACCAATTATAGTAACTTCAATTCCTTCATTATACTTTCACTTCAAAGGAACGGACTTGGGCATAATATGGATGCTACAACGCACCCGCCTAAGCCAAACAAATGGTGAAAGCCGTATCATTGTATGAGAGTTAAAAGGATATTCTGACAAAACATTGACACGGCATGCACTCCAAAATCATTGACGATACAAGGTGTTCGAGTGATGTAAGTTGAGCTGACTGGATTAAACCGGGCCAGTTTCGTTCAGAAAACATACATCAATGATCAATCTGTACGATAACACGGACATCAATGTTCTAATACTCAATTGCTCTTTTATGTCGACAACAGTCCATCTGCTCCTCCATATGGTATCTTCATATCACAATTTCTGAGATACTTTAGAGTATTATTATTTTATTATATGCGAATCGTAAGCAGCACCACGTTTTTCTGGCGCAGGAGCTACTTCATCAGTGTTATAACATTCATGGACTCGGGAAAACGTTCAAAAGGTTTTACGGTAGACATTCAGAGGCTATTTCACGATATGACGCATGACTGACACAGATGATGTTTGGGGTAATACTCTACTTGGACATGTTCCGTTCTGATAGTTTAGATAAAAACAGCAGACAAACAAAATGGCTGTGCTAAAACGGGTAACACCGATGATGTAGGATAAGCCCAACTTTCGCGAAAACCTGGTATCATTACTGCGTTGACTGTGATTCGTTAGTACATACCATCTAAACTTTGTCGCCCATGCCCATTCGACTGTGCCCTATACTGCATGAGATACGCAATTACAAATGGTAAACTCTACACAAATGATATTCATGCTGAATCAATCTTTACACGATGGCCTTTAATGACATCGTGTAAGTGAATATAATTAACATCGTTATGTAGTTATACACTGGGAGAACGGCAAAACAGCGCCAATAGTCAATATTCGCACCCGCCAAAGTGCGACGGATTTGTCCGATGAGGCGGCATACAAATGGACGCCCATGGATTACTGTCAAATCGGTGAAGATATCGCCTGTTCGCGAACGATGAGAGCATTTCCCCACCACCCGTCTCCACCCCCTGCCCACATCTCACTGTTTAATTCAGTTGTTTCTCTCTCAGAAGTGATGCACATATTATGGTGACCTTTCTTGATTTACACCATGCATGTGTCGTAAATGTTTAAATTGTTTGTTGAATATAACAGCAGGCGACTTGACTTTCTTTTTCAAATAACATTAGCGTCTTTCATTAAGCAAATATATTCTTACCACCAAGTCATGTAGAACTGAATTGTTATAACACAACCAGGCAATACCAATACTGCCTGCGCTATTACTCAGTAATATAACTATTTGGAAAGAGTGATTCTTTTCTGTTGCCCTTCTACATGTTACAAGATTAAATAACCTGAAACCAGATGAGTAGCACTGCTGGCATATACTGTAGCGTTAAACATGCGTTGATTTTTCTAAAAATAGTTTCTATTTGAAGTCATTTTTATACTGACGTACGGCTTTATGTATATCGCCAAGAATGGTGATCATTGAAATCAAGATCGCTGCTAACACGGACGTCACCATCCGAGTGCATCTGATATTACGCACAGTATCCTATGTAATAATACTCATTACGTCTGCGGGTTAAAGTTACTTGAATAAGTTGCACTCATTAAACGAACTTATTATGTCCCTTTAAATTAGGAGATAACCATAATATGAGTTACTGGTCTCAGTGGCTTAGTTGCTAAGGCATCGGAATTGTTGCTGGCAGGTTCTGGGTTCGAATCCCAATCGAGGGATGCTATTTTCAATTCTACTATCAGCTCCAACCCAGAGTTGGTCTAAATTCTCGATGATGGGGAAATACATGTACAACCATTTACACCAATCAGTGGTCCACATAATATTGTATAATAAAGGCTGTGATTTGTCCCATCCTGCTTGTAAGAAATCATATCTAAAAGATTCGTTGTGTGGCGGCGGCAGGTTTCCTCTCTTATACTAAAAATAAAGTCTGCCCTTTGCAAATAGTCGGGCAGCTGCATGGTCTGCATGTCCAAGTGATCGTGTCGAAACATTCAGTGGATATTTAAGTAGACCAATAAGTTAGGCCTACAACTATAACAATGTATTTTTAGATTTACCGACGTTATTTTTAATTACAAACTGCTCGTATATTTTTTTTAGAAATGACCAGAAAATAATTCGAGATCGAATCATTAAGAAGTGTGGAAATTATCTAATTTCCAAACCGACTAAAGTGTCTGTGGTGACCGCCGTTATAAAGTAAAAAAAAATAAAAAAATAGATTGATATATTTTAATTAATCTCGGACATCACAGTCTGAGTCATCAAGTACATTTTTAATGTATTTATTAAAACTACGTGTCACCCGCTTTAAACTGGTCAAATATGTTTAAAACGGAACGTAGTATTTCAATCAATTTAACTAATATGGATTTTGATGTTTAAAATAGCCGACAGCGTCCTCAGCACATACTAAACTTTTTTTGCGGAGCTATCGGTATTTTTGCTTCTGCATTTGAAGTGCCTTGCCATTCACACATAACGTATCACCGACACCATCGCATCTAGACATGCTACTACAACTGCAACAACACCACATAATGCAACCTATTCTGTGTATGGTTCACTATTAAAGGTACACTCTTGGGTTTTAATACGTGTGCCAACGTACGTGCTCATCTAATGCTATTTACGACCTGTTTCCATATAGCTTTTCTTATTATTAAAATTAATTAACGTTTACTTACATATTATTGATTTCAATATCAACATATGTGCATGTATTCCCTGTGTCTTTCAATATAGATATTGTAAGTAATGTTAACTTTTATAAATAATAATTCTCTATTAGCCAGAAATATATTACAAATAGCATTAGATGCATACTTTGGGTAGCATCCGTCTCAAGACTCGGGAATGTGCCTTTAAGAAATCGAAGCACGATTAATAGACTCGGAGATTTGGTTCAAGTAAAACAAATTTACATTGTGACATTTCAAATTATAGAAATTAACTTAAATAGTAATAGGACAGAAACTATTTGTTCATGTCTGAATCCTAAAGTGAATTTTACGATCACTGATATGAACAGAGCATCTCGCCAGTTCACCGTACACACTTGAAGACACTTGAGTTAATGCACTCGTGTTGAGTTCGTCGCTTTTTCTTTACGACAATACAATTTCCGGAAAACGGTGTTGTATAACACATAAATCTCCTGATAATGGTCAAAATCTTGGATCAGGACTTCTCGACTTAATTTTCTCACAAAAATAAAATCAATCCGCTTGTAAAATGTGCGTCAGTAAAGTTGGCCCTTTAAATTCGTGATGACATTGGGATCAATTTCCTTGCCTTAAACTGATAGAATTGCCCTTTACGTGATAGCCTAACAGACTGGCAGGCCAGATGCAACTAAAACTAATCACCAACTCGTTATCAGGGGTGCAATTTATCAGCTCTCTGATTTCTCAAACTCAGAAGATTGAAGCAACTTTCATTTCCTATTTAGTATCGCAGAGTGCTACCAGTGTATAGCCAATTCCCATTACAAGACTCGGCGGTCGAAACGAGGACTGGGAAAAGCTATATACAAATAACATGCTCAAACCAATAACCAGTCTCGCATCGAGCAGACACACTCACAATCGTAGTGAAAAGCTTACATATTCACAACAGCGCCAATGGAAACATGTTGACAGAACATGCAATGTAATGTCAACGCAGAGGTCATGGTGTTCAGAAACAGTCAGACCGACTATTATCAAGACAACATTACAGCCGCTGGTTCCAGTTTAACAGAGATGTTAGGAAACGCGCCTGTTTCCAATCCATTACGGGATTCTGTATTTCGCATGTTTCATATACATTGTAGTTCAATTCGCACCTAATCTTTGTTCCAAACAACCAAGTTAAAATATATACAGTAGTTAACTTTGATTGGTTAAAGACAACACTAAAACATTATTCTCGTCGCCTAGATAAAGAAATTGAGCTTCCCCACAACGTAAAAACTAACAGTTTACAAATACCTCTTATTTCATACAGCGTATACATTGCCGTTGCGTATAAAATTAGTTGCAATACAACATTCTTCTAGAACAAACCAGTCTTCAATATCAAAATCATGATCACAAGTCGTACAGCATTCCATTTCCTTCGATACATCCACTTAGGGCACTGAATGGACTCCTATTAGTTTATAATTATCAGTGGTCTGCAAATAAAATGTCTTCATGACCAATGGGTCTTTAAACATTGCAATCGTTTTGCAAACGGTTATGGTGTTGGACTATCAAGTTCCATGCGAATCGGTGCAATAGGTTCGAATCCCACTTGTGCACGTTTTTTTCCGTTTGTATATTGTACGTATTATGATAAAGTTGTTTAATAATACTGAGTATAATTATCATAATTAAGAATGGTTTAATGGCTTTCAAAAATAGAATAGCAATTGAGTGGAATAGTTCAACGGTTTGTTTATTCGGCTAACCATTTATTCTATTCTACTACTATTAGGTTTAAAGTCTAACTATGATTCAAGCATGCCGCCATTGTTAGTCAATCCAGGAAAAATATAATATTCATGTTCAACCATGATCAAGGGACGTCTTTCGAACTAAGTTTGTCCACTGGAAAGGAGAACATTGCAAGTGCTTTTACGAATGTAACCGTCTAGTGCAGGGTGAAAACAAGTTAAATAAGGAAGAACAATTATTCTTGCAAATGATAGAATATATATTATTATTTACGTCTTATACAACAAAATATTAAACTCTCTCCCAGTTAAAACAACGTTAATAAGCTCGTGAATTCCATTAGGTTATGACTCGTGAGATACCAAATCAGATTAACTCCTTCTATAAACATGATATCCAATTGGAATTCGTGCATTATTTTATATGTAAATAACGCAATCCGCTACAGAAAACAAACAGAGAAGAGATGTGCAATAACTTGGCAGAAGATCAGAGGTATGTGATATTGGCTTAAAACTAATTTCAATTTGATCTTTTCTGCTGTATGTGTTTCAATGTCCAGTCATGTACACGCGCATTTTACACTTAATGACTTTTCATCGACCACATAATACAAAGACATCTACTTTCTTTCTATACTGCCAGCCTCTGTTAGCGTTAAGCGGTCCTTGGCTCCAAATAATATTATGATCTCCAGCAATTTCTTTAGAACCGTAAACTTCATTGACATTTACATAGCGTGTATCAATATATGTAGTTAAACAAGAGGTATCCGTCGTGGTGTTAAAAGTGAATTCAGGCACACAGCACAGTCCCAGGACAGAAAGGAAACAATTATTCGTTTTAACAACAAAGCATAATAAACCAAGTTTAAAGGCAAACTATAATTACACATCGGGTGCCACCGGTGGAGCAGGATAAGATGAACTTTCGCAAACACATTGTGTTAAAGTTGGTTTGTTTAACGACACCACTGGTCTGGAGCACATTGATTAACAATCAGCGGCTATTGGATATCAAATACATCGCTATGTCGATACATGGTCTTATCAGTAAACCCGCTGACGCCACATTGACTACTCTTACCGAATAACAGGAAGGGATATGTTATGTGCATTTTCCCCACAGACATCATGGCACACACCAATCGATGAATCAGTGGTGGATCACTGGTTGGAACAGGCAATATACCAACGGATCCATTGAGGATCGATCATATAATTATATATGGCATATTCATTTTTATGTTATGGGAAATACATTGGAAGTATACAATTACAATTTTGTCGTCCCATTTGGATAAAAAAATAATATGGCAATTAACAGAAATTATCGTTATTTCTAATCAAGATTGTTTTCAATGATATACAATGATAAACTAATAAGGGTATGTTCAGCAGTGATATAGTATATTTATTATTATTATTATTATTATTATTATTATTATTATTATTATTATTATACAGTAACTAAACGTATGGTAAAAGTATAGTTTACTCTAAAACAAAACATACCAGGACAGGGACAATGAAGCGTTGTTCGGTAACAATAAGAACTGAACAGGGCCAAGCCTCTAGCCAATATCATGATTTAATACTGATACTAAAATATTAGTATATTAGATGTAGTAGACTTTAGGACGTGTTTGAAATAGTTACTTACCTCAAAATAAGACACAGATTGAATGTGATGTCGATTGCCTTCATTGGAAATCTGGAATGAAGCAATATTTGCAGATCAGACATTTTGATCTTAAAAACAAGTCACAGTGTCGGAAATAAAACCGTCTGTTTTACCACCGTCCGGAGGACTTGTTTGGAAATAGAGGTTGTAGTTGTATACATGCTGAACGGCATGGTGATTTAGCCCATTGTACGCTGTAACGTCCTTTTCAAAGTAGTAAAGGTATTCGCGAAAAGTGTGCGTATCCTGCACCAGCGATGGCACATGTCGTAAGCACAGCCATAATTATTGTTATTATGCTCTAACGAGATATTATTGAACACAATACACATTATTACGTTTTTACCATTTACCTTGCCATTCGTTTAAATGGTTGATTATCATATTATCTTTATTTATAGCAGAATTACACAAGTTTATGTTCAATTTGCAATTGTAATGTTCATCAGAATCCGCGCCAGACCTTCAACAATATGCTCGTTAAATCACAATTACAATTGTGTGCATACAATTGAGCAAGACGTGGTCGCATGTTTAAAGGATGTTCATGTGTGTATATCGTCAGTGCTTTGTTGAAAACTTGTGATTCTAAATGGCATTAGGGAGCGGGGAGTAGCTCAGCGGTATAGCATCTGTCTGCGGCTCGATGGGTTGACGGAGCGATCTTCCTCGGGGGGCCTGTTGAGTTAATTTCCGTTCCAACCAGTGAGGTTTGTGTTATCATGTCTGTGGAAACCCTTGCTTTTATTCTAAGAAAAGTAGCTTGTGTAGCCATAGCGTGTTTCCTCTGTGACCAAGTGTAGATATAACTGTGTGTTCGATATCCAATAACCACTGACTAATAACCAATGTGTTCCAGAGGTGTCGTTAAATAAACACACTTTATCTTTATCTAAATTGCATTACATCTTTGCGGTGAAGGCAGCGCCGACGACATGTAAATTACGGCTTCCTTCAGCATTTATCAAAGTACGGAGATATGGTTTGAGAATGTTCCGACCGTTACACCAACCTTGTGTTAAATAGGGCGAGCGTTCTGCTACCATAGACAAAACATTAAATGAATGTGATATGATATTACACGATCGGTACCAGTCACCTTGTTCGCGGGCGCTTGCCCTATTGAACGCAAAACTGGGCGTGTAGCTCGAGCGTTTTGCGGCTTCCGTACTAAACACGAACCTGTGACTATAAATTGCGTGACATCTTTACGGCGAAGACAGCGCTGTCGATATTTAAATGTCGGTTTCCTTCAACATTAATAACAGGACACATTGACGTAAGTGTCACGTAAAAAGATACTTATTTTGTCTAAAAATATGCTTCGACTAAATCAAGTATTGGCACTAAGTAATAGAAGCATGACACAGACTCGCTCAATGGCATAAGAAATAATGATGGAGGTTAAATCATCGCGTTGGAATCTGGCACATAGATAACTCACAAGGAAAAATATATTCAATCAAAGTCACAGTAAACACATAGTTAATTTGAGTATGCAGCACGCATTTATTTTTGAAAGTAATTGGTCTTCATTAAATCATCAGAAGCGTATTCAGGGAATAAACTAAGAGCGGGACCAGGTTTAATACAAATAAACATTATTATTTGTATCCCATATCGCTACGCTTCACAACACAAAATATCGGTGTAAAATTCAAAATATGAACAGAAAACAATTTTGTAGCTTACCTATTTACTATATTTTACTGCTAGTACGAAAAAATGAGAGAAAACATTATACTTCATAATTATGTACTGCTTTGAGAAAGGGCTATTCCACCCTCGGTTACATAATGTGAAGTCAGGGACACGGCAAACCTCGTCCCTGACAACAACTTATGTACCATGGCCAGAGGGGTGAAATAGTCCTATCACACACCAGTATAATAATTATATTATACTAGTATATGTGAAGTATTCTTATAATCCCACATGGGTTTAACGCATAGGCTATTTCTATCGTACACGTGCAGGTATGAGAGTGAACATGTTTTAATCATGTTTAGCTGGCTATGTTTTAAGATGACTGCATTCCACCGTGATTGCGCATCTAATACCATTATTTTGTAACGTATTTCGGGCTCATGGGAAAATGTATATTATTAAAATTAACATTTACTTACACCTTACACCACAAGACAAATTATTTTAGGCAAAAGTACGCATTAAGCTATTATAAACATGCATTTGCCTATACAATAGTGGATGACCAGAAACACACTGGATATACATAATTATTGATATTGTAAGCAATAAGAAGTAAGTAAATATTAATTTGAATTTTTGAAATGTTCCATTAGCCAGACATACAGTATGCTACAATTCAACTGGCATTAGCTGCACAAGCACGATGGCATTCATCTTAAAACTATAGACATTGTGCCTTTAACGAACACACACACACGGTGACACGCGTCTTCCATTCCAGTCACTTTCTTCATGCACTTATTGCGCACACATGTAATTATTGTTATATACGCAAGCGGAAGTACCGGGTAGGAACTATGAAGTTAAGTGTCCATAGCAGCATGATAGCACTTGTCTCGAACAATCGTTTGTGCTAAACTATTGGAACTTTCTTCCTGCTAATTAATTCCATACATGAACGAATCCTTTCAATGTAAAAAGCTATATTTAAAAAAAGAATTACTGAGTAATAAAATCTCTTGACACCATTTATTAATGAATCTTTTGCATTTATAGCTTCTTAACTCTCAGTTCTGGATTCTTTTGACATTACTTAAACTCAAACTTGCAATGCTATAAGAGGACTTAATGTTTGCAGGGATAGTATGTTTGCTCCACAAGCCTCAATTGGGTGGTGTACAACTATGGTTTTTGCGATCCTGTCATTGGGATGGTGCAATAAATGTTCCTTGCTGATTATCCAATAATAGTATACAAACATTAACTTCTGTTCTGGGCAGGCAGTTAAGTCAAACACGTAAATAAGTTATAACAACAATAACGACATCAACACTGGTTGAACTTGCTATACTAGAGATCCTATAAACATGTGCGCAGTTGGAATAAGTATTATCAGTTAATCGAACTACTGTAAACCGTTAAAACTTCGCGTGCTTTTAATTTTCGCGTAGTTCGCGCCCAATCTCAATTCGCGAAATTTATAAGCACACGTAATTTTCCCGCTTATAATGTGCTTTCATGTACGGACGGTCGTTCGCGAAATTTAAACGTCGCGATCATTCTTTATAAAAGCTTAGAATTATATTACCAGAAATTGAATTCTGTTTTACAGCTACATGACTGTATTAACGGTTATTCAATGTTTATATTGTGTATGCCAGGGTTCATATGATGAAACACTAAGCTTGGGTAGGTAGTCTTTATTTGTCAAGTTATTATTACATTAATGGATCGTATTTTATATCCTTGACAAAATACTAGTTATCCCTCTTTCCGAATCCATGAATATAGCAATACTATGTAAATAACATTAACACCGAATTCTCACTTTTAGTCCATTAATTTTATCTCCCATAGGTCCTTGATTGTAAACCAATGGTACCATAATCTATCCAAATAATGAAAAGTATAGTTTCTTTTTGGAATTAAAGATCTTCAAAGTGATACATTTACACATGCAAGGCAAGGTCAGGGTCGTTAAGTTAATGTGTTCTTTGTTTGAACTCTATTACTATTCAAAAATTAAATGCGAGTTATCATTTTAGCGCGATTTTATATTATGTGTATGAATACAAAATACATATGAAAACCGTCTTACTATGAAGGTTTATATCAAAATGTTACAGGTGAAAACAATGTTCCAACTCAATATACACCTACCTTCTGCAATTTAGGGAAAACTTTACCAAACAAAACTAAACTAATTAATTAGAACATTACTCACCAATTATTCCTTATCTTGAACTACCCATGTAGATGTTGCAACATTGATCAGGTCCAACGTATCTATTTGTAACATGGTATTCTTTTAAAACAACATTCCTCGCGATTGGCCGTGTCCATTATTTCCATGTAAGGAATCGCTTTCATAGACCAGTGCCATCTTCAAGTTGCGCCACATGTTCAGGGTGGCTTCCAGTTGTGATCGATTAGCCCTCAGTCGTCTTGAAGTGTAATACATATCCTTTAAAGAGGCTGCAACAGGGTTTCTGTCTTTGGCTCAAGACGACTGAAATTAATTATCGATGCTTAGCGCTCTGTTGAGGGCGGTTATGTTTGCAATCAAAGCTGTAAATAAATGTTGAAGCAATTTTCTTTTGCAATTCATCTCCTGCTTGTTCTCACCAGTCGCTTTAGGCTTCTGATTGGGCTCGTAAGTCAAGGGCAATATCCCATACACGAGTCCGTTCTTTACTTACTTTGATTTACAGCCCTAGCTGTCCCGGCCTTTCTATTGTAATATACCTCGAGTAAAACAACAATTTGATTTTCTCAAAGTGAACAGTGTGGTCGATACGAAGAGAATGTCTACGATAACTCGGTTTTCGTTGATTGCAGTCTAGAATTTAACGTGTTATGTAGAAGGAGAACTTCAGAATTAGACGTGATTTAACATTCCCTAAGGTGTTCTGTCTATATATACGACAACTCTAACGGAATTACCCGTATGAAGTATCACCAACATTGTGCCAATGTTAGCACAACCAGTTTGGCTTAAAGCCTAGTTGCTTGTTTTGTTTGCATAATATTTTATTGCATGTGTTTGCGTGTTCATACAATGTATATTACATGTATTATTATAGATAACATAATTTTGAAAAAACCCACTTCCTCGACCGAAAATATAGCAAAGTGGAAGTCATTTTTGTATCGTACTTCATTGTCGCGCGTTACTTAGGATCTCGATAGCATGTACAGATCAGAGAAAATGACCACATGCAAGCCACAACATTCAGACAATAATTATTATCGTTTTGATAAAAGTTAATCTGATTGATGTTTCATTCAATATGATTACAAGATCGTAAGGTATACAAGACAACAGATAGAAAACAGATTGCAGATTGAACAATTAAGTGGAATAATTGCGCAACATAACCAACCACATAATTATTCACGAGTTTAATTTCCTGTGCAATTTGGATGTTTACGTCTACTGACCCACATAGCTTCTGAGATTATATTCAAGATGCAATTATTTCTTTTCTCGATGTATGCCACCATCACTACCATGTTGTTAACAGTACAAGCTTGACCTATGCAAAACTGTTAGGATGCATCAGCTGTCTGGACTTTTAATTCGAATTGTCTGTTCACAGCTTTAGTTATCTCGCCTGATTGATCTTATTATTCGTTTCTGATTAGAATAATATTACAAGGGCGGAGATTTAGTAGGTGTCCGAAGCATTGGCTCAGTTTAGTTACCAGCACAATCAGCCCTGCAGTGTGAGAATAACTTCAATAAGCAATGTTGAAATATTGTCTGATGTCTATGTTACAACTTGCATAATTATAGTGTATTAGTCACCCGGAGACAATGATTTTATATAAACACCTACATTCTAAATCTATGCTTGTGACCATTATAAAACGGCGAAAACTACATTATAGTTTAAATCTAGTATACAATTGGCTATGATATTGGCATACTTGCAATAACTCCCTAAATAACATTCTTCCTCTTTTTGTTCAGGTTGGACATGTCTGATACACCGGGGGCCAGTAAATAATTCATTTTAAGTAATATGTTTTTAATTACCTTATCTACTAATTTATTTTTAAATCCATAACCCACTTTTGTCCACCCCACCAATGTGTATCGGTTGTGATCGGAGTCTATCCATTCAACACATCTTAGTTGAATGTGTGGACTTCGATCTACAG
>JAULBR010020706.1:0-15724 GCA_032355825.1 Melanodrymia aurantiaca
CTAATGGTTAGTAATCGCAGGTGAGTCATTTATCGTAGTTGTTAACTATTTGGTTCGGACTTTAGTTACTTTATATACAATATCAAGTCTCTTTCTTGTTGAGTAAGGTTGGTGGGGGGGTGGGGGGGTGGTTGCGGGGTAATTAATGGTCATTAACTGCAATCACTTCGCTTTCCTGGCTGGATCCAAAAATAAGGCAGTCTAAAATGCTGTGCACTAATCAAAAATGTAACACCGACTTTCCAGGCTGCATAAATGCTAATCAAATTTCAGTAATTGCTTTTCCATTTTCCATCCAGTAAGAAAACCTGCTAATGACAATTTTAAAAACAAATTACACCCTGTTTTCCACCATTGATTGCCATTGTTTTATTCAAATGTGCGTTCATGTACATGATTTGTTCTTTAGAATATGGTTAGCAGAATAATTTTTGCTTTAATCGGGATCAGGCGATTAATGGGGTTTTTGTGGCCTTTATCAAATTAATTACCTTTTCTTTTCCATTTGCAGAAAAAGTTGCCGGAAACATCTTTAGCTCACAGTTTGATTGAATCAGCTGGTCTGCTTGGAGACGACTCTCAGTTGGGGTACGCAGGCTTACATTATCATAAACCAAACACGTTCAGTTTTAAACATGCATGCACATACATTGAGGACAATAAATGAGCTAGTACAGGGCTCAACCTTAGCGGTAGACCGGGCTGTTTACCATGTAGTACATGTACCATGTATGATCAATTTCAGTACCAAGTGAAATAATTTTCGTTTGTCACAAACTTTAGCACATGAATTAATGAATGAATGAAGTGAAATTTAACAACACAGCACGAAAAAAGACATCAGCTTTTAGGTGTCAAAATATGATAAAAATTATAAATACATTTATAATATAAAACACCCGGTGCCAAGCACCAATCAAACTAAAAAAAGTGATGAAACTAAAAAACAAATTGATCAAACAAAATAAACTAGTGAGTGACTAAAATGAATATTATTTCACGAGGGACTTAAACTATTTTCATTTGTTGTGTGGAAATGTTAAATAAAGTTTTTATATATACCATATATATGTATTTATGCGTTCTGTGTGTGTGCAGGCAGGTGTGTCAGATTTGTGTGTATATGTATATTTATATATTTCTGCGTTCTGTGTGTGCAGGCAGGTGTGTCAGATGTGTGGCGAGTGCGAGAGTATTCTGGCCCGGGAACAGCTCCAGTATGAAATCAACGTCGAGAAGAACGTCTTGCAATCACTTCAGGCAATCAACGAGGTTAGTGATGACTTTTTTCTATTTTAATTTACTGTTGGAGGATATCAACTTTCAATCTTGACTTGTTACTTCGGCCAGTCATGTCAACACTTTGATTTTCATATACAACCGTTTTTAAATAAATGCTGTAAAAAACTAAAATCAATTAATTTGCTTTTGTACAATTTTGTTTAAAAATCGTTCATACTAAAAGTATAAATTATTACGTCATGTTCCGATTTAAAAAAAATCATGGAATACTTAAATTCATAAATTTTAAACTTTTGTTTCAATAAAAATAGCATGTGAGTGAAAACGAGTGATTAGTCATTTCCAGTGATGGCCACGTGATCAATTTGGGAAAAGCTGGTTACTAAAATAGCGTTTGCGTATAACTGAATACATTGTGAATCCCGTCTGACAAAATTTCTTGATCTGCCACTGAGTAACCAGATATACTTGAACAATAAGTCTGTGGTATTTCTTTTGTTAAATTCTAAATTTCTAATCCAAGTCTTTTTTTTGGTTGTATATATTCGATCTCCATATATAAGTTTTTTTGTATTGTATTGTAGCTAAAGCTCTTAACTGAAGAAAGCAGCGTGCACATAATGTGATTTCTTATAACTAACCAAACTACAGTAGAATCTCGTTGGCTCGAACGCGGAAGGGTCGAATACATGGCAACGCCCAAACCAAGTAGAAGTCCCGAATTAAACCTTATATTTAAGTTGCTGATGCTTGGGTAGAACTACCCAATGGGTTGAACAGTTTCTCGAGCACCGACGGTGTTCGAGCCAATGGGATTCAACTGTATATTTGATTTTATTTTTAATTTTGTGCCATCATTATTACCAAGCCTTTTCATATTTTGTGAATAAAAAAATGAAATGGAATTTCCTTTTTTATACAATATTTGTTATTGCTTACATGTTTTACAATTTATTTGCTAGGTTGATATTCCAGCCATAATGAAGGCTCGAAGGAGCTTGAACAAGGCAACATTAGATATGGACTCGGCTAAAGGGAGGTAAGTACAGGATGAATTTCTGCTAATCATTACGTGGCATGGCAAAATATTTAAATTTAGGCCCAAAAAACAGCATTACATTCACCATTGTTGTGTACTTAACAGCTGAACCCAAAAATATTGGAGTTTCACCTTTCGTATTACAGGTTTAACTCTGTGGTTCGCCAGTCTCACGTGCCAGGTTCAAACATCTCTAATTGATCTGTGTTTGTATTACAGGTTTAACTCTGCAGTTCGCCAGTCTCACGTGCCAAGTTCAAACATCTCTAATTGATCTGTGTTCGTATTACAGGTTTAACTCTGCGGTACGCCAGTCTCACGTGCCAAGTTCAAACGCCTCTGCAGCTGTGGCAAAAGCAGACACAATAAAAGATGAATACGAAGAAGCTCAGAACAAAGTGGAAAATGTTAAAGTAAGTTGTATTGCTATATTTTACTTACTCAATACTGTCACATCTCTCAAGAGTGTTTTTACATAATGACTCTCACTCTCCATTTTGGTGCAAAAAGCACGATCACGTGACAATAAAATAAAGCGAGTTATACACACCTGAGGCTTATAATTATTAGCAGAAGAGAATGATCACATGACAATAAATAAAGCAAGTTATACACTAGTGAGGTCTGTATTAGCAGCAGACGAGAAAACAATGTCCTTGTTTATCTAGATAGGGGTATACAGTAATTTCTTTTAAAATACCAACAAAATACTTCACATTGGATTAAATATATTTCTAATTATTATTTAATGTTGTTTTCTGCACAGTTTTTAATCAAAACTAAAACTCCGTCAAATATAATATTTTGGAGATATATTAATTCAACATACATGTACATAAAAGTATATTGATTCATATTAAGCATTATTAATTTATTAATGTGCTTTTTTTTTCAGGATTCTTTAGCTGTTGAAATGTTAAATTTTATAGCCAAAGAAACGGATCATAGTTCACGATTACTTGCAGTAAGTGTTCCTCTTAGTTTTTTGGTAACTTATTTACTGTAAACCATATTAATATTGCGACATTTGTTTTTCATTAAAACACACTATAGCGAATGTTTGCGGGTTTAACATTTTTTTATTTACATTACCACTGTACAAAGTTAGGAGATATTGCATACAAATTTACCAGTGAGTGTACGAAAATAGCAATTTTCAGTATCGACTATTAATCATATTGCTGAGTCTATAAAACGAAACATAATGTTGAAGAGGTATCAATAATGTATGGAACATGTTGAAAAAGTATCATTAAGATATAGAATATAATGTTGAAAAGGTATTAATATATGGAACATAATGTTGCAAAAGTATCATTAATATATTGAACATAATGTTGAAAAAGTATCATTAATATATGGAACATAACGTTGAAAAAGTACCATAAATTGTTTTAGCAAAGTTAGCTCTTTATGGTTTGGGTTACGGGTGATTTCAGAGGTATATAGCAAGAACCATACAACGTTTGAAAGCCAAATGTGTACGGAATTACATGACTTTACTTATTACAGATATTTGATGAGATTCCACTGTAAAACTCAATGTTTTAGCCGAGGTCAGTGATTTATTCTTGAAGTGATTGTTATGTTTCAGTTATTGGAGGCGCAGGAAGCCTACCACAAGAAGGCTCTGGAAGCCATTAAATCTGTGATACCTAAAATGAAAGCAGCAATAGGTAAGACAGCATTTTGTACTGTGATTGAAATGAGAAAGTTATAAACAGAAACTAAAAGTATATTATATTTCAAACACTCAGAATAAATGAGAATATATACAGAAATTGAGAATGTACTGTATTTGTATTATATTTAAAAGAAGCAGAATAAATGAGAATGTATACAGAAAGTGTGCATACATGTATTGTATTGTCATTAAAACAAATATAATACAGTGAAACCCCCTCTAAACCGGACACACTTGGGACTGAGTAAAATGTTCGGTTCAGAGGGGCGTTCGGTTTACTGAGGTTTTAATACAGCACATAAGGCTGTTTGGGACTTTGAAATATATTCAGTTTAGAGGGAATTTCGGTTTACTGAGGGTCCGGTTTAGAGGAGTTTCACTGTACATGTATATGGACTGAGTTTTAATATATTTAAATGTGATAGGTATGCCTAGGATTCCACATCCCCACCCTCATCTCCATAGACTCTTAACATGGAATTTATAATTTCCAGATAACTGTCCAAGCAAGCCAGTTTACGGGTTGCATTTGACGGAACATCTGCGTGTGACGGGCCGTGACATTGCTGTGGTGCTAGAAGCGTGTATTAGAACTCTATTAGAGACAGCCATGGATGAAGAGGTAACTAACTAACACAACAGAAAAACATACACGTGCATGATGTACCAATTTGTAATCACTAACATTTATACCTTAAAATCAGCATGCTTATATGTTTAGTCCCCATGAAATATGGTCAACGTTTCCGAGATTCTTCTAATACAAATAATTATTGTAAAAAAATGGTAATTCTAGAGAAGTAACTATTCTTTTCATTTTGAGCATTAATATGACTTGTACTCCAGGCATTGGAGGAAATTACATTAAAGAAGAAGGTCTGACTACCCTTGCGTTCAATAGCGCAAACATTTTGCTACCGATACAAACAATTTGACTGGTACCGATCTTGTACTATCATATGACATTCATTAATATTAGATGCAAATATCGGTGTCAAAACGTTTTGTGTCAGTAGCAGAATGCCCATGCTATTGAACGCGAGGCACATGATAAAATGTTAGCTGGGAATTCCCGCTACATCAAATAGAGCATTGGAAAAGAGGAATTTAGTACCTACTAAATTATTTCAGACAAACATTCATGATAGCTATTTGGATGACCAGAAATATGTAGATATACAGATATTGATAGCCTAAGCAAGACATTGTAAGAACATTTCAATGTGAAATCTGTTTTATTTACAGGGTCTGTTTAGAATAGCTGGTGGTGCAATGAAACTCAAGAAACTAAAGGTGAAATTTAATCAGTATTAGTAATTTCTTTTCATATATCTCTTACGTCTTTATTTCTATTGTTAGTTTTCGTCATTTAGACTCGAGTATTCCCAAAAAAAATTCTTCGTCATTATTTTAACTTCGACGTCCTTTGTTATAGTTTATTTTCATAACTAGTCCATATAATCATAGAATATATATAACATTTTAAAATCCTACATGTAGATAAAATTTTAACTTATTTGTTCTTGTTCCATATAATTAACACGTAATATGTATTTTGAAATGTGTGTATCTTTATTGCAGGCGTGTTTTGATGCTAATATATTAGATATGGAGGAATTCAGCACAGATCCTCCCGTAGTGGCAGGTAAGAAATCTATATTATAAAAAGTTTTCTGTTTCTTTGTTTAACTACACATTGATTATTAATCAGCAATTATTCGATGTCAAATGCACCGTTATATCGACATTTGGACACTGCTGCCACATAGGCTACTCTTAATGAATAACAGCAAGAGATCTTTTATCTGCACCTTCTCACAGACAGGATATCACACAATATGGCCTTTGGTGGACCAGTCGTGGATCACTGGTTGGAACGGGAAATATCCCCATGGGTCCACTGAGGAGGATCAATCTTTCAACCCATCCAATCTCAGGCAGATCGTCTAGCACTGCATTACGTCCTGCTCCCAAAAATCATTAATTGTGTGATGAACTCTCTGTATCCTCTTTTAAAGATTTTCCCTGAGAGATTCTTCAGTGAATTTACCTTGCTGACATGTTTAACTCACTTTATGATACGAAAACTAACTATCCTGATAAACAAACCTGCAATGATTACACTCGCACGTACGCCACACAATATTTAATGAAGTTGTTTCCGAATTTCCAAACTCGTTTCATAGATATTGTATAGCATACAAACTCATGGAATTATCTCTATTTATGCCTGGTATCTAATAAGATAGTTTTGTTTGCAGGTGCCTTAAAGCAGTACTTGAGGGAGTTACCGGAACCAATCTATTTATGCCTGGTTTCTAATAAGGTAGTTTTGTTTGCAGGTGCCTTAAAGCAGTACTTGAGGGAGTTACCGGAACCCCTACTCACCTTCCAGCTCCACTCAGAGTTCATGCAAGCAGCACAGTTGTATGTTGTCACTTTTATAACTCTTATTAATACACACAGATAGACATTCTACCTCTGAGCTACGTCCCGCTCCAACTGTTATTAATACACACAGATAGACATTCTACCTCTGAGCTACGTCCCGCTCCAACTGTTATTAATACACACAGACAGATACACCTGTTCTCGTGGCCACCTCTACTAAGAGGCTACCCTTCTATTCTTCCAAATGTAATACACAATGACCTGTATTAAGCAGCCACCCACATGTATCTTAAAGGACAATAATTATATTCTTACAAATAAAATTGATTACACAATGACCTGTATTAAGCAGCCACCTGTCTTAAGGAACCATCATTATATACAATGTACTTTCAAATATAGTTGATTATTCAATGACCTGTATTAAGTAAGGCTGTATGTTGCCAAACTTTCAGTGTTGTTGTTTATTGCAATATTATACTTCGTATTGTGATATTTGAACTAGTATTTTGATTATGGTCAAATCGAAATCATCAGCCATATTGAACAAAATTGATTTGTGTACTGGTTTCCAAGAAAACTGTATTTACAATACTAAGACATTTAACATGTAAAGTGAATGCAGAAGAAAACAAAGTTAATGTAGTATGACTGCTTACATAGTTATTAAACGTGACTGGTTTCAGACCATAGTTTTCAAATGACTTGGTAGTATATAAAAATGTTAAAATATGTCTTTGCAGGCCTCAAAATCAACAGTTGCAAGCTTTGTGGACAGCTATTTCAAAGTTACCAAAGCCAAACTATGACAACTTTAGGTGGGTTAATTCTTGTTGTGTTGCCGAAGTAATGGACTGTGTATAAATGTCAATGTTTGCATTCACAATTCGAACGATGTTCGTAAGGAAGTGAGGGGATAAAAGCCCAAGTTTGGATTACTTTTCATGTAAAACATCGGTCCACAGTTGATCAATGTTTTATGTTAGGATTAGAAGGGGAGGGAGGGGGTCAAACCCAATCCTAACTTTGTTCAGATTATGAAGCGCATTGACATTTATACATTATACCAAGCCTCTGAAAATTGGTAAACGTGTTTCATTCATAAATCCGTCATGCAATTGTAGCTTTACGTAGCCCATTTCGTTCATGCAAAGAAAATTAAAATAAAAAATCTACTTTAGTTATAAATCAATATTTACCAATTTCTATAGTCTGATGAATGCCTTTCCATACATTTTCATCTAGCCAATGTAAATATTATTGCTGTTGAAATAGCAAAATATTTTGTTAAAATTTATGAAGAAGAATGAAGCAAATGTTTGTAACACATAATTTTCAATGCCATTTTTCATCATTTCAGATATTTAATAAAATTCTTGTCACTTCTTTGTGAGAGGAGTGAAATCAATAAAATGACACCAACTAATATAGCCATTGTGATAGGGCCGAACCTCCTGTGGTCCCAGGGGGAAAGTGCGTAAGTATTTGGATATTTTTATTTTAGCCAGATTGTCATACACGTGAGATAATTATTATCCGATGTCCAGAAAACACAATGCATTTTTTTTTTAAACAGACTTTCCTAGTTTGTAGTTCATTAGCTTTACTACTGCTGGGCAACCAGACTGTGTATATGTAAAAGAAAACCATATGTAAACACGGAAATAAAGCTTTTTGTATTGTATTGTATTGTATTGTAATCAAATTCCAATAGTTGATTTTCCATTCCCCATCCAGTAAAACAAAACGGCTAATCACAATTTTAATAATAAATTGCACCCTGAGTTACACATTGACATTTATACACAGTCCCTAACTCTTAATCATCTATTTTCATTGTTGTTTAGATTAGATTATCCAATAACAAATTGCACCCTGAGTTACACATTGACGTTTATACACAGTCCCTAACTCTTAATCATTTATTTTCATTGTTGTTTAGATTAGATTATCCATGTCCAGTGAATTTCAACCCAGCAGATTTCTATGTTATGACGGTGGCCATAGCTCCAGGCAGAGAGGAAGACTGTAAGAAGACCGTCAAGGTGAGAATAATCTCCACGTCAGTAATGAGTTGCCTTACGTTCAATACTGACAATAGCGCGAGCGCTTGCGAACTATCTGACTGGTACCAATCGTGTACTATCATATCACATTCATTTAATGCTAGATGCAAACACTGGTGTCAAAATGTTTTGTTTCAGTAGCAGAACACTCGCCGTTTTTAACATAAGGCTAGTCTATTGGTATTATATTACAGTAGGATCTCGTTGGCTCGAACGCAGAAGGGTCGAATACCTGGTAACGCTCGAACCAAGATCGAAGTTCCGAATAAAACCCTTGTATAAAGTTGCTGATGCTTGGGTCGAACTTCCCGATGGGTCGAACAGTTTCTCGAGCACCAATGGTGTTCGAGCCAACGGGATTCAACTGTATTTAAATTAAACGTCATTTTAGGATTTAAATATTTCAAAGACAACTAAAATGAAAATGTCCCATGTTTTACTGTTCAGTACACACAACTTTGATATATGGAGAAAAAACTACTCCGTCTGGTAAAAATAACATTGATATTGATTTAATCAAACTTGAATTGTTTTGAAAATGAAAAGGAGTAAAATATCTTGTATTGTTCAATACTTTTTGTACTGATTAAACAAGATTGATATATGATTCAAAGTTGATAAATGACTGTTGAACAAGTCTTATGTAAAATTATAGTGACCTGGCAAACATGTTTTAAATTGCTCAAATCTCTTCATATTCATTTTACAGAAAATATCTGAAGCTTTTGAGAGAAGTGAAGAAATGAAGGCGATTTCTGCGGAGACGGAGTTATTGACTGCACGGAATCATGATAAAGAACTAGAGTCTGTCTTGGTAAGCTATACTACGTACATGTATGTAGAAAACATTCTTGTTAGGCAATCAATAAAATATTGTACATATGTCTTGCTGGAATCTGTGTTTAGTTTAGTTGTTTGTTTTAGAAAATAACAGAACAAACCAGATTTATAAATTGCAACCAGTTTTGTTGTAACCGAATATGCTGTTATTGTGGAAAGTTTAAGTTAATTGGGGTTAATCAGGCTCTGAATGGTGATCATCAAATATGATGTTAGGCCTAAACAAAAAATGTCTGTTTCTAGTTTCCCGACTGACTCTAATGTTATGCCGCAACCCTAAAATTTTGTAATGAAAAAAATATATACAGTCAAACCTGCTTGAGCGGCCACCTGTATTAAGCAGCCACCTGTCTTAAAGGGTCACCATAATTTTCTCCCAAATTATCAATTTTAGTGCATTATGACCTGTATTAAGCAGCCACCTGAGTTAAGTGGCCACTTTTTGTTACTCCATTAGTTGGCCTCTTAAGACAGGTTTGACTACATGTATTTCGCGAAAAATATTATTTCTTATGAAAACAAATTAATTAATTGAAACTGAAAGCCTTAGTTAAAAATTGTAATGAAAACAAATTTTTTTCACTTTATTTTGGTTCAGTAACAATTTTAAAGCACAAATACTTAAACTTTTGTGTTCCACTGTATTACAGTTTCAAGATGCATTTGATAAGAACAATGAAAGGTAAGATTTTAATAATAATTTCACATTTTTTCTTAAGCATACATGAGACAATTAAAACCTATGTTTATAGTTAAGACTTTTATTTGAGTTATGCCCAAAGTTGAAAGAAGAATATAATGTACAGTTTAAAAACTACACATGTATTTATTACTAATTAATAATACAGAGTTGAATATTTCTTTTGACTCTTATGACATTTAACTTTTGGTGAACATGGAAGGACATTGTTCGAATCCCATTCGTGGAATATCAGATTTTTAATTGTACTAATTATTGTAGGCAAAAATCCAATGACAATACTAAGCTACTTATATATTGGATACACATATTGATATTGACAATAATAAAAGGTAAGTAAATGTTAACTTTAATTAATATAAATGTTCTGTTAGCTAGAAATGTGTGCCTTTAACGCTTCGGCTAACATATTTTGTGACATCCATCTAATATTCGAATGAGTGACTTTAATTATTTATATGTTCTACCAGATACAAAGCTCCATGGTTGAAACAGTTTAAGATAGTTCTACGGAGAAGTTGGGTTTCATTTTTCCGAGATGAATTACTTTTCAAAGTCCGAGCTGTACAAACTGTTGTAAGTATACTATAGTACTCCATACATGTATACTAGAATATCAACGATTAAAGAGCAATTATGTTATTTATAAACAAAAGCAGACAATGCACAAATTTCATACAACTTTAATACAACTGTTAACCATGAAATGACAACTTGGGTTACCTAAGTAAATCAGTTTTCACAAAATTTAGCAGTAATTTGAGCCGATGCTATAAAATATAAGATGTTATTAGTCACACAGTTTTTTGACGAGGCATACCATCCTATCATACATCCTGTCAAAAAACCAGTAACAAATCCATTACTTTGTACATTGTTCATTTGTGTAATGTAAGACAATTTAGGACACCTGTAAATCAAAGTAAAACTTGTTGGAGGTTCAGGTAAAATCTTAAGCGTGTAAATTACACTCATAACAGGAATAAAATAAATATAATTTTAACTGTTTGCATTTGAGGGGTACATGTACAGTGTATGTACCGGTAAGTCACTTTCTATGTCATTGACATGGTTATTAGCAGATAATAGCTATATAGGGATCTGTCATGTACATGTAGATGTTCTAAAATGCATTCTTGGGCATTCTGGGTGTTAAGTTGAAAGGCCACTTGTTATTAATATACAACTTTTTTTCATGTTATTATGTCTTTCAGGTAAACATTCACACAACCATATCCAAAACATTCAGCGCTTATCAGTGCAAATATTGTTCTGTTTTTTAGATCGTAGCTTTGGTTTTGGGCCTCGTGTATCTTCGTCAGAACTACGATATGACTGGAGTGAGGAACATCGGTGGAGCTATATTTCTGATCGTTGCTAACCAGACATTCGTCAATCTGTTTGCAGTGCTCAATGTAAGTTAAGTACATGTAATAATAAATAAATACTACATGTAAATGCCCATATGGGTGATCTTGAAATAGGGGGTTTGTTCGCTGACTGAGATTGAAGGTTCGAAGTTCTAGAGCAGACCGGGGATATGTTTCCATGGAAATCTTGCATTTCACAAGTAAAAATAAAATATCATGATTCTGATAATTTTGGCAGATTCTTTTGAACTCCGTGAACCCCATCCCCCAAACCCCACAATCTACGGGCATGAGTCCATTGTACTACATGGTGAATGATTGCAGAGAGTAGGTACACTATACACTATTACTGCATTAATACATACTAAGTCTTGTGAATTAATTTGTGTAATAGGAGGCAGGATGTAGCCTATAAGTAGAATGTCTGCCTGTGGTGGGATGAGTCAAGGGATTGATCCTCCACAGCGCAAAACATTTTATGGGCTATTTTCTGTTCCAGCAAGTGATACATGACTGGTTTATCGAATTCCATTGTGTGTGCTATCCTGTCTATAGGATAGTGCACATAAAAGACCCCTTGCTTTTTTTTGGAAGAGTCGCCCAGATAGTGGTGACCTTGTGTCAATATAACCATGCGTCTGATGTCCAATAATCGCTGATTTATAATTGATGTGTTCCAGTAGCGTCGTTAAACAAGCCAACTTTATCTTATGCCCAATACATGAGTTAGCAGGTATGCACGATGCCATCAAAATGAGTATGTTCACTTAATGTTTATAATTGAAATCAAATTAAATGACAGTAATGACATTATGTACAGTGAAACCTCTCTAAACCGAACACACTTGGGACTGAGTAAAATGTTCGGTTTAGAGGGGTGTTCAGTTTACTGAGTTTTAAATACAGCAGCAATGATGAGGCTGTTTGGGACTTTGAAATATGTTTGGTTTAGAGGGAATTCCGGTTTATTGAGTGTCCAGTTTAGAGGGGTTTCACTGTACTGATATATATGCTTCTACTGTTGCAGACATTTCCCATAGAAATGGCCGTTTTTCTACGAGAATATGGAAGTGGGTTGTACAGGGCAGATGTATACTACATTGCCAAAATGACTGCAGAGGTAATACCATAAACACTTATTTTTTTCGCTCTTTTCCAAAAATGATATTTACAGCATACATGTAGGCCTACATGTATCAGTTATACAAAATTGTGGTTAATTTTTTTTAAATGTTGGGGAGCTAAAAATTATGAAATAAGTTAATACTGACACACATCAAAATGTTTAATAGCTGAGCTAAATCACACAACAGTCAAATCTTAGCTAATACATGATGTAAATACTAATAAAATGAAACAACTGTCTAAAGAGTAAAATTAATGTTACTGGAGGGCATTAAACTTTTGGCACACAGGTGTAGCCATTCTTGTCTATTTGTGAAAGTCAGCAACACTACATACCATGGCCTTTGTAGACACTGTGGTGAGGGTAATGCCCGGCGCAGAACGCAGTAAAATCGCATCGTGTGTGACCCCGTCTGCATTGCGTTTTTTAGCGCTGCGTCGATTTTTCAAATACAGTGTATCAAACATGTTTGATTTTAGATGCACATACGCATGAACGCATCGCATGTAGGTGCACACGAGACGCATCCGTCTGCATCGAGTCTGCGTTTTTTACCGCAAGACGCCTGCGTTAAAAAACGCTCGTCTGCGCCGGGCATAAATGGAAGTACACCTACCCATTGAGCCTTGCTGAGCTGGATTGGAGTCGGTACTGGAAATAAAAACCCCATATGCCACGATTGCGATTAGAACCCAGTACCTACCACTCTTAAGCCAGATGTGTTAACCACTGTGCTACGGAGGCCGGTCTGCACTACAGAGGCAGGTGACAATTGCAACATCTCAGCTGATTTTATACCTGACATCATGCATAGTCGATACGTTATGATTACCGGTACACACAGAATATACAAAGCAGGTCTCATTCTGTATTCAGATAATAGAGTTTTGCTGATACATTTGTCATCAATTGTGGTGCATTAGTATACTCATTTGTGATTTGATGAATCTGACTGACTCTTTATCTAAGAAAACCAATAACATTGATTAATCTGTTTGCTTCTGTCCAATGATGACATTGGCAATTTCTGTTTCTGAAATTGTATGGTGTGACTGACTTGAGTTAATGAACATAACCAGTAATTTGCCACATCAATATTCACCTACTAATTCATTCAGACAGCGTATTTGCAATATAACTGGGATTTGCGTTAGCAGTATTTTGTATGCGTCACACAATAATTTTGTGCACTGACTGCTCAAGTGCAATTGCATAATATGTATGCTAACAATACAAAACAATGCTCATGTAGATGCAGCTTATTAATCAATAATTACCCGCGTCCATAGTGCAGTGGTTAACACTTAAGGCTGGTAGGTGATGGGTTCAAATCCCATTCGTTGCATATGGTATTTGTAATCCCAGTACCAGCTCTTAACGCAGAGTGAGTGCTTCGCAAGGTTCAATGGGTAGGTGTACTTCCACATACACCGACCAGTCTCCACAACTGTTTTAACAAAGGGTGTGGTATGCACTGTCCTGTAAGTGAGAAAGTTCATATAAAAGATCCTTGCTACTTACCGTATCAAATAGGAGTAACAGGTTTTCTCACTCATACTGGACTACATGACCATGACAGACATGCTTGAACCTTAAAGGGATATAAGCATGCCCATAAGTTATAACTAACTATCCAATAGTCATATTTTTCTTTTATTGGCATAATTAAAAAAATTCTTTAATTCTGTCTTTTCAGCTGCCAAGTTTTATTGTGTTTCCATTTGTATACAGCGCTATTTCTTACTGGTTGATTGGCAAGTATAATTTATTCTAACAAAATGCTATTTGATGAATGTTACCAAACAATTACTGTTGGAATTTCAGTAATATGTACAGTCAAACCTGCTTGAGCGGCCACCTGTATTAAGCAGCCACATGTCTTAAAGGGTCACCATAACATTCTCCCAAATCATCAATTTTAGTGCATTATTACCTGTATTAAGCAGCCACCTGTCTTAAGAGGCCACTTGTTGTTACACTCTTAGGTGGCCGCTTAAGACAGGTTTGACTGTATTCTATAAAAATATGATTATATAGTGACATAGGTGGATCGAAGACTGGACAAGCAAACCAGCCACCCAGAACTATGACAAATATACAAGTGACCTTTTAAGGGAAAGTTAAGTACTGAGGCATAAACTCGCGTGTATTTTAACTGGTACCAATCGTGTTCTGTCATATCACATTCATTTAATATTGGTACAAAATCCAGTCTAGCGTGAACTCGCGATATATTTGTTCTTTGAACACACCTCACATTATGTCCTGGACAGTCAGTTCAGCATCCTAGATGGGATGCCCAGGACAGCGCACTTGAACCGTAAATGGATATAAGCATGCACATTTTCACCTGACCTGACCTGACCTGACTGATTATATATTAGTGATGTCATCACAGTATTCATTGCTGTTCATATATTTGTGTAGCACATGATCCACTGTGCCCCTTGATCCATTGTGACCCAGTCTCCCACCTCTATTAACATTAAGGGCCGATTTCTCGTCACCGGTTTAACTGATTGCCGGATTAATGTTTTTTTTATTTATCGAATTGTTCGTTATATAATAGGATAAAAATCTGATTTGCATTCCCGGCGGACTTGGGATAATTTTACACCGGTTTAAATCTGACTGTCTGTTAAAACGTGCTGTTTAGCTGTGTTTAATCAGAGTTTAAAACAGTGATCAGGTTTAAACCGGTGACGAGAAATCAGCCCTTAGTTTGGATTATATTGACATGTTTGATATCCACGACGGAAATGATATAAACTCCAGTCTGAAACTTATTGCCCATATTGATATTATGGAGTGTAATGAATGCATTATGTTTTGTTGAAGTGCAGAATCAATTAATTTGCAAATATTAATTACATTTGTCACATGAATGTGAAAGTAACTACATTAATTGATGCCATGATTTTGCACATTTATATTAAGATCCTGTAAAACAGGTCATATTTTAGCCATATGTAATTTTCACGTTGCAAAAATACCATTGTTGTGTTTTTAATTCTTATCATTACCAGTAATTATTAGCATGATTGTAATTTTAGCAATTAAATGACAAACCCGAAAAGCAATGTAAAGTAAAGTTTGTTTTATTTAACAATGCCACTAGAAACACATCGATTATAAATCAGCGGTTATTGGATGTCAACGCATGGTTATATTCAGTGCTCGGCCTGTCGGTCGCCACTTTCGCCAATTGCGATAAAACAGTCAAAGTGGCGATAAAAAAATCAAAGTGGCGAAAGACTTTGGCGATT
>JAULBR010020817.1:0-13104 GCA_032355825.1 Melanodrymia aurantiaca
AGACTGGTGTGTTGGCATTCATAGACTGGTGGGTTGACATTCATAGACTGGCATGTTGGCATTCATAAACTGGCGTGTTGGCATTCATAGACTGGTGTGTTGGCATTCATAGACTGGTGTGTTGACATTCATAGACTGGTGTGTTGACATTCATACTCATAGACTGGCGTGTTGGCATTCATAGACTGGTGTGTTGGCATTCATAGACTGGTCATGCGTGGGTTGTTATTATATACTTATGTTACCTGAATGTAGTAAATAAAATACTAAACACTCGCTTTTATCCATCAGACCATTTATATAAATTAACGTCGATTCATTTCATAATGGAGCACATTCATTTTAGTAACCTCTATGTGCCATGTGCAACCAAATATGTTTCCTTTTGATAAAACTTTATTAACTAGTATACTAGTATATATCATATGTTCAGTTTTATTCTACTTGAACTGTTGGACACTTCAATAATAACTTGTGGGAAATATAATCCTAATGTAGAGTGCTAATTTTAATTTGGTCCAAATATATCCGTTTTAGATTGACCAATGCATGTACAGTCTTAATGTCAATACTGTATATGAAGCTAGTATTAAAGATCTCTATGCTGTATTATGTGAGAACCTTTCAATTTTCAATTACATTGAATTGTTCACGCCTATGCTTATTCTTAACGTCTTTCACAGACTAGGTCCAGAACCTAATATTATGTGATTCTATTTTGTTATGTCTACAAATATAAATAGCTCTAACATGTGTGTAAATGCCTTTATTTTTACTATGTAATATAAATTTTAATTTTGCTATATTTAATAATAGATGTTAAACATGATAATAATAAACTGAGTGATTGATTCCATCCAGTGACCCATTACTGTTTTGTGAAAAAATGTGTGTCACAGTCCATATTATTGGTCTCTTTCATGTTGTTGTTGTTTTTTGTTGTCATATATATATATATATATTGATGTTGTTAGACATGTATGTCTTGTAGTTTGTTAAGTTAGTACATATTGATTGTCTTATATTTTATGTTGTGTTGGTGTATGTTATTGCATCTATAAACAGACATGTCACAGTACATACATCATAATTAATACAAACATACATGTACATGTACACACAAGTTTTAATTCACACAGAAGATACATAATGTTAAATACATTCCATTGTTGGAATATGATTGATTAAAAATGATTGTTTTTTTGTTTTTGCTTATAAATGAATAATATTGTGATTATTAGGAGGAAAACAAGTTTATTGGATCTGCTACCAACATAAACTAGTAAATAGAAACATGATGATATAAATTATTTGTAAGCAACATAACACACAATTTTACATTAAGTTGAGAACACCTAGTCGAAAAATGTTTATTAACATAATGTTAACTAAACATCGTTCTGTACATTTTACATCCAAAAGTCCTCCCAGATTTCATTCATTAGGCCTATAGCCTAACTTGGCGAGCTTTTGATACAGCATATGTAATAAATGTTTAATATTGGTGTAGGCAGACCACAAATGATGGGAGAAAAGTCAGAACATTATCATCAATTAACAGATGTAGACATTGTAACTTCAAAATAGCTTTAATAATTGTTTTATGGGCTTCCAACTTACTATAGTTTATGTAACACGGACATGAAAATGTGTAGCATTTAAAGTTTATGACGGAAGTCAGCAGATCTGAAACCGGCAGTTTTGGCAGGTTACATTTATCACATCCCGAACAAATAAACAAATAGTTTATAATTAAAAAAACCTAATGTTTGACCAAGATATCCTATCTGATTCTGCATTATGTAGTTCACATGACATTCTGCTACAGTACATAACCATTAACCAAGTTTAGAAGTATAGCCAACGTGTAATAAACAGTATTTGTAATATTCTTCATATATATGTATTTGTTTTTATTCCATTTAGATTATTCCATTAATGGCATTATGATGCCAAAGTAATGTGTGTGTTGATGTTCAGTAGTGAATGTATTTTTAGACTTTCATTCTTTGATGTATATTGATTTGAATAATATGTCTATGGGTTGGTTCATTTGACAATTGTTAATGAATATTGGAACAAACAACAAGTGTGTTGTTTGGTATTCACTATTTCTCAAACTGTTTATTTTGTTTTTGTGCATATTTTTTTTTTTTGGTAACCATTGGTTAGTATAATGATCACATTACACATACACACAAGAGCAATACGGTTGTAGCATCACCTGTTCACATGTACTAAAAATGTTCACATATT
The DNA here is from genome assembly GCA_032355825.1 of Melanodrymia aurantiaca. Taxonomy (NCBI): domain Eukaryota; kingdom Metazoa; phylum Mollusca; class Gastropoda; order Neomphalida; family Peltospiridae; genus Melanodrymia; species Melanodrymia aurantiaca. The sequence continues at coordinate 2,257 of JAULBR010020817.1, forward strand.
TTCACTTTTAAATTAATCAGTGTTTGGGGCAAAAGCTATTTCAGAAAAATTGAAACACTTACATGTGACCTTTGATTTGTAAGCTATTAAACATTTCCAAAAAGAAAGTGGTTCCTTATTTAATTTTTCTTTTTAACCTAACCATACGTTAAAATTGTTATAGGATAATGACAAGACAAAACGTAGTGTTTAATGTTTGGCCATTAATTAATATGATCATGTGTACACACCCACAATAATTTTACAAGACTATTAGCAAATCACATCGGTTTTTTTGTCCAGAAGTGTTATCAAATAATGTGAAATAGGTATTAATTTCAAGTGTAATTTTCGCGTTTGTAATTTAACCTAAATAATTACAATCGTGCTAATAATTTAATATTAGCAATTGAATCCATTAAATAGTGAACAATGGAGATTTTGCCAACAACGAAAATTGACATCGAGAGTTTATCATGTATTTGAAATTGCGAAAATATACAGCCACAAATATTACCTGTTTTACAGTAGCTATCAGTCGATGGTCCATTTACAGATGTTTATAAAGGAGATTTAGGGTGTCAAAACACACGGAAATAATTTGTTTTTAAGTAACATTATTTTAAAAAACTTTTTTTTAAATTAGTCTGTAATTGACTTAAGCCAACATCCGATAAAGACTTGATCTGCACCTGCAGTAACAAAACATTGATGTCACTTCCTCTGTTAAAATTGTAGAAAAAATTTAACAGACTTTTTCTTTGTAAATTATAATCAGATTTTTTTTAGAATTAATAAGCTGATTTATCATCCATTAGAGGCTTTTGTTAGGCGATATCGTTGACCTAATAATTTGTGATACCTCCGGAGATATCAGGTCTTATATGACATCATGCATTTGAAGCAAACATTGCAACTGTTCATTTCCATTTAATTTCTGTTAATAATCATCATAATTAGACAAAATGGTAATGAATGATAAAAAGAATACTCCTCTGGTGTCTTGTGATATCATAATTTATCAGCTCTCTATAAAAGGAATACAATCCTTAATCCTCGCCAAGGCTCGGATTTTATACTTTCATCAACTCATACAGATAAATTATTATATCACATGAGACTTGGTGGGGATATCCTCTATAATTATTTATGATTAATTTGTTTATCAAAGTTATTGCTAGTGTTCGGTTAAAACTTTCTGCACCCGTCCTATCCGAGTGTGTCTACTTACTGGCTCTGGGAGATGCCATGGGTGTTTTTGTTTTTGTTTTTATGTACTGGTAGGCCTACTTATTTGTTTATTTAACCATATTCGTTTGTAACTATGAACACGGAATACCAATACTCATTACTAATAAACTGAATTGCTAAATTACTGCTACAAACGTTTGGATGTGTCATGTAAGGACAGGAATTACTTTGTAACATGCCAATATACATTGGTTGTGTATAATACTGACATTATATGGCGTCATATTGATCGTTATACAATATGTAGTTCTTTTATACTAGTACTTGAAGACCGCGGGCCCATACTAAAGAACTCATTCCTATAGGTGAATATTTATACCGATAGACGTGACTGACGATTCCGCCCACATTGTAACACGTTGTCAATGGGTAAAAGAATTTATAACTGTTGCAAATGGTTATACATGTATATTATAATTTTCAGATTTACCTACCAACTAATTGTTGAATGCCTACCATAAAGTGTTTAAGATATACGCTCACAACCATGCTTATTATACATTCTGTAAAGCTACCTTCTATCCTACAGATTATATTTGTGTACATGTCGAAACCTGATACACTAATGTGAAATCTTTAAAAGTTCCGTAAAATATATGTCCAGAAGCAGTGACAAGTCAAGATTGCGGTGAAAGTTTAGCAAATAATTACGTGGATCTCTTGTTCTGTGTTTAGAAACTGATATGACTTGTAGCTACAGTGGAAGCACATTAAACAACACCTACATTACTAACTAGTAAATACGTCGATAGTGAACAAGATTATTCTTTAGGGGATTCAGTCTTGGAAATACCAAACCATCTGGATTAACGAGGTATCACTAATTATTGTTTACAACATTCTAAAATATAATCAGTTTTCGTTTTTTTCCAGCAGAATTTGTTGTTGTTACTAACCCTTTTAACGATATTTTGTTGTGTTTACAATAGATTAACTTTATAGCAATGGTTTGTTGTATTAAAGGGGATCAATTGCAATTTTTTGGTGCTAAATGTGTCGGCTCAGGTACGCTTCTAAACAATAGAAGTGTTCAAACCCTTCTTGAAATATGTGTCTTTATATAATTTCACTTGTTAATCTTTATCAATTACTATAATTATATGTTTGTATTAAACCATTTAATCGCTGTATGCTTTAATTTCAAAAAAAATTTAAATCCGTGACGGATTCACAATTATTATAACTCTTAATGTCAAACTAAAAGTTAAAAAACAAGCGTTTTATAATTAATTTTTTTTTTATATAAATACTCTTGTATTATCTGAGCCGGCGCACGAAAGGGGACATTATGTTGGGAATTTTGTTTTCACCGTTTGCTCCCTTACAGAGGCTAAAGAGTTCTTTAATTGTCACCTTTTTTGCATTCTTGTCCCGTCATTAATCAGAACACTTTGGTAAACCATTGTTTTGTTTATTCCTAACGTAATTATGCATCATTGACAGAATAATAAACTTCAAAAGAAAGCAAACCTTTGTAATGTTTACACTAAATTTGTTCATTTTGAATGCAGATTCATGTGGAACCGTATTGGTCATATTAATGCGTGTGAATTTTGCATACTGTGTAAATTTGGCACCTATTGGTATACCGTAGGTACATTTTTCTGATCAATATTGTTAAATTTGGCGCTTATAATGCGAATAAAGTTTTTCACAGATTTTTCAGGGTACTGCTTCCTGAAATTTAAGTATATTTTTCAATAATTCGTTACGGTAAAATGTTCACTATTTCAAATCTCATTGGAAACGTGCTACTATTATGCATAATTACATACGACTTATAATTGTTGTGTCCACTATAAATATGTATTCATTATTGTTAGTGCTCAAGGTGATGTATAGAAACTGCTGTTTGTTGTTTTTTTGTTTATATTTTAGGTAAATTCTTTTTTGTTTTATTACGAACGTTGTATTCTGTTACATTTGTTTATTTTTTGGAGTAGGTATTTAAATTGATCTGTACTAATCTGTAGTAAAATGCAAGCATTTATAGAAATCTAAAATTGTATTCGTTAGAAGATGATGTCATGTCTTAGATTTTGTTAGACATATATGATTCATTATATAATCACATCGTGGGATTGAACCTGGTAAACTAATTCGCATAGCATAAACTATTTTATTAGAGTATTGGTTTTACACTGGGAACCGCGGAGCTTGGCAAACCTAGTCAGTTCCTCAAACGTATCAAGATTACTCTTTTGATGGCACACTTTTTAATTATTATGTATTTTCGAGTATTTGCTGTCTGCAACTGTTCAGCAAGATGTTTTGTTGCAATCAAATGGAAAAAATAATAAAAAGTAGATGAAAATTAACGTTTTCTCATGACGTTTTCCACCATTGGGATACGATTCACAACGAACACCTGGTATCATCACTGTTTTGTCTGTCCCTGAGTGCATAGTATCGGATTTTTTTTTTTTAAACCCCAAAAAACAGGTATTGATGTGATCTTTTATAAATTAAATAAACATTTAAATGCTTAATACATTTGAAGATCTGAAAATATGCATTCTTAGTAGATGTATTTTTTAATTTGGGTTCCGTGCGTTTCGTTACTTTTACTCGTATGGTCATGGGCTGTGTTTGTTGAGTGAGGAGTTGGGGCTCTCTCTCTCCACATAGATCTGCTTTCACGCTCGTAGGTCTAGTACACTGATACCCAACATAGATCTGTGTTCACACTCGTAGAATTGGTACACTGATACCCAACATAGATCTGCGTTCACACTCGTAGAGTTAGTACACTGATACCCAACATAGATCTGCGTTCACACTCGTAGGTCTGGTACACTGATAACCAACATAGATCTGCGTTCACATTCGTAGGTCAAGTACACTGATACCCAACATCGATCTGCGTTCACACTCGTAGATCTAGTACACTGATACCCAACATAGATCTGCGTTCACACTCGTAGATCTAGTACACTGATACCCAACATAGATCTGCGTTAATCATGCTTTAGAATGGGTCTTCATTGACACTAAATAGATCTGCATGAAAAACTTAGACATCTCTCGTAGTTGTCTTTGTACTGCTATACACGAACACCCAAACCTCTTCTTAATAAACACAGCAGATGCCCTTGGAACATAGTGCAATTTAAGCTGTAATAAATATGTCGATAAATGTAAAAAGAAGAGCTTGCTAGATTTTCATTGTAACGTGATAGAGAATATTGGGCTGTGGTAGTATCAATCTGTCTTTAGTTTGCTTATGATTATGTTATATCAGAAACTTCATTAAAACATACTTATTGTATCTGTGTTCTTTTTATTGTATGCGTATATTAATATTCAGTTTTATCTGCGGAAACATTGCAACAAAAACATGAACCACATGTTACTTAGCTACCTGCTTTGGCATGTTGTCCATTCGGAATGTTCGTTGTCTGTAACTCCTACATGTATGTGTCATCTTTGAGCTAGTAGGTTTATCTTGTTTTGTAGTAGTCTGATGATGTGATTTGTTTGTCCTCATCCAAGTGACTTGAGTGTATACAAGGAGTCAATAAGGAGCACAATGTTTTGTTACCAATTCCCCTTTGTCAGATGTTCTGTAATGGCGAATGCCTCCACTTCTACTCTATGGTTTGAACTTAGCTGTCCAACTATGATGGAAGGGAGGAAGAGGATCCATCTGAATAGCTGATATAATTATACTCCACATCCACATTCCGTACAACATCCATTCTCTGCTGAACCATCATTGAATGTGTGGATCCGTGGATTGTCTTTAGATATCTCTCACTGATCAATTCCAGCCTGATCTCTTGATTGTATGTTTGCATCCATACGTTTGAAGAGAGCTTCTCAATTTGCAAATCATTTTGCCTGATTGAGTCAGAATAGTTCTTTGGCAAGTTATACATGCATATACAAGGTGATTACGTCTGTTCTTTGTTGTCTTCTGTTGTTTGTGATCCAACGGATGTGATTGCAGTCGTTTCATCTTGTCTTTTTGTAAAATTACTTTGTATTCTTGCCTGGGTTCTAGAGGTTCCAGTTCTGTTGCTTTTTCCCATTTTTCTGATTGGGGTACTTTTCATGGCCCAATGGCAATTCTGTTTTTTTAACTTGTTCCTTTGTGTTTTGGAATACGTCCATGTTGTAGAGGCGTATTCCGTAGTGGGTCGTGTTGTTGCTGTGTACACCTGTTTGAATATCTTGGAGTTGGCACCTCAGGTGGTTCGGCGGCAAGTTTCTTCACCTGAGAAAATTTTCTTGAAATTCCGTATTTCATTGCTTGAATGCGAGGTTTCCATGTTAATCGTATACTAATGTCGTTTCAAGGTAAGTTGTGGTATCTACTTGTATTGGTGCACTGGTTAGCCAAAACTTCAGCACGACGTTTCCTTTTGGTGATAAAAGTTAAGTATACGTTCCTGTTTCAGTTCAAGATAAGGATGCATGATTTTAAGAAAACGTGCGTGGGCAGTGTTAACTTTCTATTCCTTGATACACGCATGCACGAATACCTACTATTTTGGGCTTAGTATTTAATAACAATCTGTTTCTAGTACTTCCGTTAATCTTTCTTTTTAATACTAATAGCCTCCACCTCCACATGGACTTGTACAGGAGCGCTCGTAAATCCCAGTAACCATATCCGATTACTTGCGCAACTAATTGAACGAGTTCAGTCGCCCAATGAGTATTAATACTAATCTGCAGTGTACATGACAAAGCACTTCACCTGATTCAGCACGACAGAGAAATGAGGAGTTCTCTGGAGATCGTGGGGTTGTTGCGTTTTTGCATAACACAAATGGATATTTCTGAATAATATCTGATATACACAGAGTACTGCTCAAAAATTGCACTTTAAAAGAAGGTAAGATCAGAGATTTTGTATAATTCAAAACAAAAAGTGGACAAATTGGGTTGAGGATAGTCCTTAAAATAATTTATTATCCTACACAAATATTGCCTGATGAAGATTTAAATGCAATTCGTGTCACATAAGGTAGGAATGTAAATATTTTGTAGTAAGACGCTAATGCATTAATGGAATTTGAAGTTTATATAGGTGTGATGACTGCTGTCCTACCGTATGTATATGTTTATATACACGTCGAACGCGAATGTATTTTTTGTTTATGTACGGTAATGTATCCTCATCAAATGTTTCAAGCGGATGACACGATTTATTTTTCCTACGAATTCTTCTCGCATGATAACTGCACAAGAAAGGCATCAATTTTATTGACGTTTATCGTGTGTTTAAGATAATATACTCAGTAAAATCTGTGAATAACTTATCCCCAGAATTGTGCTGGCGGATATAGGCCTAACACCACTTGCCGAACTTTCTAACTTATCACCGGACAGTCGGTATCTTCGGTTAAGACGTTTCTGTCTTCGTACACATGGTCCCTTATTTCTAAAACATCTAGGTTGACCGAAATTATGTAACAGAGATAATCCAGATAATAACGATATTAATTGTAACTGGTTACATGTAAACCAGATAATCTGAGAAAATTCCATAATTAACTGATCCCATGTATTTGTCAACATTTTATATACATGTAGTTAGTGTGTTATAACTTGTTTACGTGCTTATATTATATGCAATTGAGTTTCAAGCTCGTATGTCCTGGACAGAAGTTAGTGTTGGTATGAGAGAGGAAACCCACTGCTTATTACTAAACGGCAAGGGATCTTTCACGTGCCCTCTTTCAGATATACCTGCTATTACCACTGTGATTTGTAAGTACCTACCATCTCAATTTTGTCATAATGTGCCTTCGACTCGCTTAATTTTGTAAGGGGTGTACACCTACACATCGATCCTTACGAAGCACACACTAGGTTTGGAGTCGGTGTAATAGGAATAGAAGTCCGTAGGAATATAGGTCCGACACAATGTCGACTGCTATAGGACGTATGTACCTATAGGAATCCTAGTCAAAACCAGACTTTTATAAAACGCTTAGTTTTATTGCACTTTTTCTTACATTAACTCTAGAACTTGTAGGTAATATCTTGTTTTATGGATCATACTATTTGATTCATTCCATAGTCTATGATAGAGATTTATTTTATTATTTAATCCATTTTGTGATGATATAACCGGTCTTGCAATGCGGCCGGACTTATGTTCCTTTTACACCGGTGTAAAAGGAATCTAGATGTCCGTATCTAACAGGCTATTCGTTTTTTTCCCGTAGTTTCATTTTATTATTTAACCAATCTTCAATCAATCAACCATTTGACACGTGCTTACATCCACTGAAGGTTCAAGCACGTCTGTCTTGGGCATATCCTCCAAGTTCCCGGATGGATGTGTCCAGGACAGGTAACCAATCTTATTAACGATATTACCGGACTTGAATTCCTACCGTTCTTTTTACGCCTGTAGGCCTACTGCGATTATAAATCCCTTGCCTCGAGCTAGATTCGAACACAGTACATACCAGTCTTATGCCAGATGATCTAACCGCTATACTACGGTGACCGGTGATTCTAGTTAAGTTGTTTGCGTGCTTACCGATATATCAAAATTGACAGACGTTAATGTTAATATGAGCGAGGAAACCCGCCACACATATTTGAGAGTTAGCAACTAGCAACTGATCTTTTATAAAGCACATTATTTATGCACAGGTCTTTGTTAACCAGTAGTGGGACACTGACCGGTGTAAGAGGTGTACACCAATTCATGGTTGGAGCCGGTATAATAAGAATAGAAGTCCGTAGGAATATAGGTCCGACACAATGTAAAATGCTATAGGACCTACATACCTAGGAATCCTAGTCCAAATCAGACTTATAAAACACATAATTTTATTGCGATTGGGAAGGGGTACACCAGGTACACGAAAAACATACTACAAATGTTGAGACACGAAGTATAGATGCTTCATTGTGGCCCCGCTAAATGGATTTTCTGGATTCGACACTGTGTATACTAACATCAGGTGGAATATTACATAAGAATCGATATTATATGTTTATTAAAGTTTATTTGTCATCATTTTATTGCAGTCAATGGATTGAACGGCATCTCAATACCAGCTGACAAAGACAGGCGGGTGATCAAGACATCAGTATGCCTATTATGTGGAAATGTCCTGGTCAACCTAAATGTAGAAAGATCTATCTGTACGCCAGAGGGATGAAAGCACACATCCCAGCATGTAAACATGCTCAGAAAAAGGAGGTGCGCCAAAAGAAGATGGAAATTGAGACAATGCTGACCATAATACAATTTGTTGAAGACCAACAAAAGGGCAACATGACCATTGCGCGAAGGAACGTGCCGTCTTTCCGTTGGGAGCCTCCCACCTTTATGAGAGTAAGATTATAAGAATCCTTCTCTATATCTGTATTGGTGTGGGATAGTTAGTTTTAACTGTTTTACATGCTTGTATCTAACTGAGGTTCAAGCAAGTCTATCATGGATACCCAGCCCTTCTGCCTCGACTATACCTGTCCGGGACAAACGTTAGTGTTAGTATGGGAGAAGAAACACGCTACTCCTATTTGATAAGTAGCAAGGGATCTTTTATATTTACAGGACAGTAGATACCACGGCCTTTGTTAACTAGTAGTCGGACACTGACGGGTGTACGTGGTGTACACCTGCCTACCCATTGAAACTTGCGAAGCACACACTATATGGTTGGAGCCTGTACTGCGATTAACATGCCCATCGCCTCGAGCTGGATTCGAACCCAGTACCCACCAGCCTTGAGTCCGGTGATGTAACCATAAACCACGGTCACCGATTGTGGGATAGAGATATTCCACCCGATGGTACATAATTTGATGCCAGTATGAGCTAGGCTTGCAGACTCGGTCACGTAAAATTATATACTCTACTCAACGGCGGAATGGTCCTTTCTATATCAAATTCGTCTTCCACACTGTGAGATGCTTTTTATCCTCATCCTCGTACGTGTAAGATAGAAATAGCCCATGTGGTAAACACTCAATTATAAAATCGCCAGTATTATGTTCACTTGTTATAATTATACCTTATGTGGTGGGCGAGACGCCGCTCAGAGCTACATTATAACATAAAGCAGAGTCTGGACAACGCAAGCAGAAATTCGTAATCGAAACGTGTAGTCGTGGACCGAATAACAGCAAGGGATCCTTTATAATGCACTTTCTCATTCAGGACCTCACATGTCATACAGAGCAACACAAACATGGCCTGTGTCTGTCATAATACAGTGATCCCATGCATGTATCGGAGTCGAATCGTTTAGGTACTTGTGTTCCAAGTGATTATCCGAATAAACTTAATATAAAGAAATGCTTTATCGTTAGCCATTTATATCATGCACTATAAGACCGTGCATACTAAAGGAACCCTTTGAAGTTGTAAAATAATTATATATACAAAAGTGCTAATCATATACGCATTTATAAAAAGCTCCAGTCATATTGGGATGGGTCAGTATTATGCAGATTGTCCAATTATACATTACTGGTCACTATCGGTGTTTATTACTCATATTACTGTATTATTGTAAGTAGGTCGTATATAGGATCTACACACGAGAATATAAACGTATGAATGCGTTTTAATTAAAAACCCTTCATGAGGGAATCATAATGGATGTATATATTTTGATCCTTAACCGCTTTGCACGAGTGTTATAAATCAGTTCAAATGGTCACTTCTGAGGTGACACTGTGCGGGATGTCTTTGTATCCAGCCCCGGCCAAATATAGAAGGATTATTTATTTCAGCGGTGCCTATATATTACAGAAATTCTAACAATGCGTTTGTTTATCAAACTTATTCTGTTAACAAATAGGTAAACTATGCTAACTTATATTCTGTTCATATTTTGAAAAACAATTTTACGGTCATATGTCCAGTAAAAATGAGATCGGTCCTTGTTGTCAAGCGTAATCATGTGAGATACAAATATCCCATGGACATGGCTTTCCCGTATTGGCTATTTCTATGTTACATGTGTGGGGATGAGTGAAAATTCTATCTTACCTGTACGGATGTAAGAGAAAATATTATAATATGTAATGTATAGTGCACATGTACCGTTTCTTTTCTTTGTTTTATCAATGCCAAGTGAACTTTTAAAAATGATTTAAAGAACTAGTTGAACGAATATAATTACGGCGTGGTTATTACTAGTAATCACAAAATTGTGATGACGAGTACTAATTTGATGCATCTATCGTGTACAGTAGTAGGCCTAATCCAAACTACAAAGCAGCTAACCTGTCCAAAATTATGTCCACGCATAATACAGGTTGACAAGTTTGTGCTATATGATGAATTGGCATATCTTCTTTATAGCCAGGTTTGGGTATACACGTAAATTAATCAATTATTTATGTCCACTATATAATAAGACCTGGGGAATTCCAACACCGATAAAACTAATGCAAGTGTATCACCTCACATGCACCAATAGGGCCATTTGTTTGTACCCACATCTCATGCCACCTGAGTATAAGTATTGCGAAACAAACACAATGCATACATCATGCAGTGACATAAGAAGAGGTGTGTGTGTGTGTGTGTGTGTGTGTGTGTGTGTGTGCGTGCGTGCGTGCGTTTGTGTGTGTGTGTGTGTGTGCGTGTGTATGTATGGTGTTATAATTGCTTAAACAGAAGTTTATATGTTA
>JAULBR010020927.1:7185-27212 GCA_032355825.1 Melanodrymia aurantiaca
TACACCTAATTGTCTGTGTTCATGGTTTAGATGGTAAGGTGTACAGGTGGCTTTATTTAGATAATTGTTTTTCTTATACTTAAGATTTTTCTCAGATTATGTTATCCTGTCGTGTCATCACTAATGTATGCGTAAGCGTAATTTGTTTTTTGATTTCCTTTTACATAGGTTAAAATAACACTTTATTCCAAATTATTCCTCTTTAATTTATAACAAAATATCGCCAAAATATTTTTGAAATAACAAACAAGATGTATCTCCAAATAACTAACATGGTGCATTTATAATATAGCAAGTAAACAAAACAATTTTTTACTGTTACAGTTCAAATCAATAGTCCACAAGTTTTGGTATATCAAAGTCCTGAGGGAATTTATACCATTGCTCCACGTCTCAGGTTTATATCATTTTTGACAGAATGGTCCCCACAGTCCTCGGTGGGGGTGGGGGGAGATGAAAGCTTAGCTATGTTGATTGTGGAGATAACCTCATCATGATCTTCATTGATGTCTGCAGATGATTTGTCGTGCAATTGGTTTCAAGTTCAAGAGGTGTACTTTTAAACTCTTTTGGTGTTATTATTTTAGGTAACTGTGCAGATCTGCGTTTGATTAGAACATATATTGAAATGGCTCTGCCTGGATACAAGTTGGAGTTTCTGATGTCCGAAAGAAACCAGGTATAGTGTTAGTTTAATTGGTGGTGGGTTTTTTCTTAACAGATAGATCAAACCTTTTTTTTTTAAATTCAAATTTTTTTTATTTCATTTATGTTTGTAACTTAAAATTATATTACTGTCTGTGTGTGTTATTGGTCAGATATGCATACTTGTATTAGTACAGTTGATCACTTTGATTCCACAACACATCACTAGTCTAAATCAAAATAAATGAATTGTGGGTAAGTTATATTATTTTGTCTCCCTTTTATAATTTGGTTTGTTGTATTAATTTATCTTGCCTATTTTCAAAGAGTAAACAAAATTTTAGTAAGTATTATTGATCATGACCACAGCCATTAAACCTAATAGATACACTATACCCAAATTGGATATCTAGAGTCATCACTGGAACAATTATTTGTTAGATAATTGGCAACAAATGTAGCTGTAATGTAAAACTGTTTAACAGATGTTTACCTTGTACAAAAAAAGAATAATACGTAATATATAATAAACTAGTTGCTTGTTTAATTTTGTAGCAAGATACGTTTGCTGAATTTGAAATGATGACTAATCGATTAGTTGATGAAATTCATTCCTTCATTGACATATACGGTTTAAAACTAGAAAGGATAAGGTATGTAGAATGTTTTTCATCTAATAATAAATACATTCATTGATAATATGCAATTAATTGTCCCAGGGCAACATCTGTGTCCATACTTAATATCTATAGCATGTCGTAAGTGTTAGGTTTACTTTTTGTTGATCAAAAATACAATTAAGTCAGTAGTTTATTAAAACATGCATGGTATAGGCGGAAATAACTTTTTTATATTTTTTCCTTCTTAAAAATTAAATTATGTTCAATCACCAAATAATTATTTACTTCTAAATTGCTATTATAGATTACCATTTTTAATTACGGATGTCGCAGATCAAAAATGGTTATCCATATATATTTTCAACATAGCATTATCCATAGTTGTTTATTTATTGTTAGTGATTTATTTACCAGTCTGTTTTTGTTTTGTAGTTTTGTGGGCCACTCACTTGGTAATATCATCATTCGATCAGCACTATCACGGCCTCAGTTAGCCCATCTCCTGCCCAAGATGTACACGTTTCTCTCCTTGTCAGGGCCTCATCTAGGCACTCTGTACAACAACAGTGGTTTAGTCAATATGGGTATGCATTCAACTTTAACTATTTATTTTGCACTTGGGTTTTTTGTCAGGTTGTTTCCAGGCTTGTGTAGTAACAATGTATCAGTAATACTTACTCTGGGATTTGTAAATTTATTTGCTAACTACTAATAAAAGTCAGAAATAGTGATTTGTTATTAAATTTATTAACTAATTAAATAGATCACTAACCGTAACTTTTTTTACATTTTTAGATATTATTATTGCTTTATAATTTTCTCAGGCATGTGGTTCATGCAGAAGTGGAAGAAGTCTGGATCCTTGCTGCAGCTATCACTGAAAGACCATCCTGACCCCAGACAGTCTTTTCTATATAAGTTGAGCAAAAAGAAAGGCGAGTTTTAATATTATCCAAATCATTGTATACAAATACTTAATACATTTGCTTGTGCAATATCTATGAACCATATTCCTTGAAAAAAATGTTATCATTGCATTGGAGCTGGACGTAGATCAGTGCAGGAGCATCCATGTAAGATTTGATAGGTCAACGGATTGATCAAGAAAAAAACCCCACAATTACAACATACAATTGGAATCAACATTTTGGAGCCCATGGGCAAACATAATTTCTTAAATGTTAAAAAAGAAAATTCCACATAATTTTTCAATACATGTACTAAATTTGTGCATTGTATTTTATTTTTCAGTATTCGATCATTTCAAGCATGTTTTGCTTGTTGGTTCCAACCAGGATCGGTATGTGCCGTACCACTCTTCTCGAGTAGAGTACTGCAAACAGGCACAGAGAGATACCAGCTCTATGGGTAAGTCGGGAGTTAAGCTATGATAATCCTGCTCCTGGTTATGAAAGGCTTGGAATTATTACGAAGTTCATGCTGACTGCGCATATTTGGTATCGAAGGAATGGAATCCATGGCGGAAGATTGAATTAAGAGATGAATTAAAATTAGTCTTTTTATATGTAGCATTTTGATTGATTGATTTAGTCTTTGTTAATTTGTTAAACAAAATTTATAAATTTTATTTCTTCATGTCTCTATCACAGTTAGAAGGAAATTGACCTAGCTTGTGTTCTATGTAATATTTTTTTAACCTATAAATATTTGCATACAAGCAAAAACATTTTTTGTCTTTTGAAACTATTTTTATCTCGAGTGGTAGCCCCTTTCCCATCAGCCATAGTAAAATATATAGAAGCTTTTGATTATTTTCCAGGTGTTTATTTTATTATGGTGAACGTATAAGAACCAATTGGTAGATGGTTGTAGCTCCTATAAGCTTCACAAATCTGACATGTCACTGATGGTTTTTCAGGATCGGTGTATAAAGAAATGGTTGAGAATATTTTGCGTCCAATTGTGGAAACTCCAACATGTAAGCTGATTCGATACGATGTGTTCCACGCATTACCAAGCACTGCCAACACGATGATCGGTCGAGCAGCTCACATTGCAGTCCTTGACTCGGAGATCTTCATTGAAAAATTCTTGACAGTTGCTGTGCTTAAATATTTCAAGTAATTCTGGAGAATGGTGCAAGTTGTCCTCAAGTTTGAGTTTAATCGGGTGAAATGCAATGAATACAATGTCATGCGGTACTCATTTCATTATTCTATATTGATGCTTAATATCTCTTTCATCCTTTTGTAATCTGTTTTTAAATCATCATTCAGAGATTCATTGTACTTGCAGCAGATATTACCATAGTTCTATCATGCAATTCAGATTCATTTATTTATGAGATGAATTTGACTAATTGTGAAATAGTCACAGATTGTTGTGTGAAAGTTTTCAGATTAATTCCTGCCATCTGTTACGTACTCTTTTGATGTAAAACTGATTACATAGATATGAGCTTGTTAAGTCCTCTGCTCATGTTTTCCTGTATTATTTTCATCAATATAAATTCCTATTTTACCTCATGTTATGTTTCGTAATATTATTTATGAAAATCATATGTTCATAAATATTTCTCAGTAATGTACATGAATATAAACGAAATAATGTGCATAGAGAGTGAATACAGCTACATATTACATGTGCTTAGCTAATATATGTATAGCTTACTTATACAATACCGTACTTACTAAAACAGTTTGTCGTAATGTTTAATTAAGTTATGAGAAAATTTGTATGTAATTTTTATTGTGACTTATTCTTATCATGACTAACACAAAAATAAGTACCCTATAGGGTTGGTGATATCTGACTGGATGTCAGTGGTGGTTTTTAAGCTTCTCGTTTGACTGCATTCATGTACACGGAGTGGAGGTAATCTATTGTTGTTAGAGGATAAAGTGTATCAGTGACATTAGCAATGTGTTTGCATTAGTCTTGTTAGTATAAGTAATAATCAAAATTATATATATTTTCTCATACTTATTGGATTTTGACTACTAGTACTAATTACATATTTCATAATGTATAATGGCAAGTCTAATATATTCTTTTCTCGGGTTGCTTACATATTAAGGTGTGACAATATGACTGACATTACAAATCTGCCACCTCAAGTAAAATCTGGTTTAGGACAAGTTGGTATTAAAAGAAATATTTGTAGCAGAATTGCCCAAACTGCAGTGATCAATCGTACTTAATATACATTTTTTATGACTTTTATTGTCTCTCTGGCAGTTACTGTGAAATCAGCTATTTTCGTTGGCTCAAATTTTTATCGTTTTTCCCTGAAAAAACCCTAATTTTTGTTGGGTACCGTATTTAAATTAGTGGATCAAAATGAAGGTATTGTAAATTTGTCGATAAGATAGTGGATAAAGAAAATGTGAAACTTCGACTGACAGATTTTGTTACAATTAAATCCAAGTTGTTATTTATTTTTTTTTAACAGTGTATGGAATATACAACTTTGGTTTTTTTTTATACATAGTGAACAAATGTCAGAAAAAATAAGCATAAACAAAACACGCACATAACTTTTGCTTATAGTTAGCCTGTAATCAATTGGGACCTGACTGGTTGTTAAATGACATGTGACAATGATTCGACAATGGAGCATAGATTTGCATAACAGTTATCGAATAGCATCAGTGGTATTGTCAACAAGAAATGTTCTTTTTTTGGTCAACAAGAAAATGGTGTCAAAAGCACTTACGTTTGTGATTGAAAATTGATCCTGTGACATTGGTTCATATTTCTTTTGAGTATTACAATTTTATTATCTGTAATACGTTTTGGTTGTGTTATATTTTAATTGTGTTCTTAAATTCGTTGACTTACTGCATCCATGAATTACACGAAAATTGGACCGTCACGAACAAAGGTGATTTCACAGTACAATGCAGTTGTTTAATCTCATCGTAACGATATCGGCCAAATACAGCTGGCTTTCTCCAAAATACATTGGTCATAGGCTGCCCACACATTTGACATATGATTTCCTTTTGCAGGCTTTGCCTGTCATAAAGATTAGTTTATTAGTATATACAGCGATGATACTGGTAAATGTTGGAGCCTGTATGTATGTTTCTTTGAAAAGTTGAAAATCTCAGACTCATAGCTAAAATAACTGTCTAGAATGTATAGTAAAATTAATATATACATGTAAATTGCTCCTGACAACCACACCCATAAGTTTGAAAAGTGCTATTTACTGAGATTGATCTGCAACAGCGAATGTGTTCCTAATATTTGCATGTTTATGTCCCGGTCAGTTGGCTTATTTTCCTACTGTGATATCATATATATACATATTGATTATATTTTATAAACAAAATGTCTCATGGCATGTTGTTGCAACTCTTCTTTACTTGTTCAAGACGTTTGTTCTCTTAAAGAACGTCAACTGTTGGTAGTTGCAAGCTACTGATGTAATTCACTGACAGGGATATTCTCATCCTGACAATGATCTGCTTTCTTTCTTTGCTTGGTCGAGTTAATAACAGTAAATTGTTTACATCAACCTGATTTCCAACATCTCTTGAATGACATTATATCTGTCTAATGCTAAGCATTATCTTTCTTCATTTTTCACATTCTTCATTTTTCACATTAAATATGTTCTAGTGGTGTCGTTAAACAAACTCGTACTGACGATACATGCAAACCCAGCCTCACTAATTCTTGTTACTACACGGGGAAGTTCATACTAAAAATGGAAAGATATGTGGAATTAAAGAAACTGTGATTAATGCGAAGGAATTTCTGTTTTTAACTCGTTCAAGAAAAAAGACATTGCTTTTTGGTGTCAATATGAATATATTATACAGGCACCTTTTAGATAGATTATTTTTTCTTGAATTGTTTTTAGTTGTTTTCACTGTACAAATCCATTCATCTTCATATTCCATACTTATACAGTGTATGATTATGGCAAGATGTATCAAAGTCACTAATCATGGTCACAATAAATGTTTTGATTTAGTTGGTGTTCTATCAATTGCACAAAGAATCACTTGATTGTCCATCTTCTTAATTGAAGTTTGCACATCAGAGTATTTTGTTATAAATTCTGGCTTGGTATTGAAAAGTGAAAATATAATGTGCTTTTGTTATACAGGGAATCTATATTGTTTAAGATATATACTTTGAACCAAAACTGTATTTGTAAATAGATTGGGATCACTGTACCAAATAGGTGATAACCTTGTGGTTGTGTGGTTTTCTGGAATTTATTGTGCACCACCTAATGTGTTCCAGTTGATTTTCATAATTTGTATGTTTTGTTCTTTTATTTACTGATTGTTATGGTTGGAAAAATCTGGTTGATTTTTTGTGCGTAGCATTTTTTATAGCCATTATTTATCCTGAACACAAATGCAGATGAATTTTCAGCTTGCAGTGAAGTTTGATACCCAGAACCATAGGACCATTAGCTAGGACGATTTTGGTCGCCATTTTGAATAAATTAATGTTCTGGATATCAAACTTCCTAAAATTCATTAAAATACATATTCAGCATAAAATATAGCATTAGAAAATACTACACACAGTTCTCTTGTTTGAAAAATGTATTTATTTGCCTAACCCTATTATTGTTATTATCTTGAATATCTAGAAACAAATCGCTTTATCAAATATAGTCATTGTGTGCATTTATTTTTACAAACTGATTACTATTTATATATTATATTATTCCACGCATCTTTCTGTGTAAAAGATAGTTAATCTTCATACTGAAGCCATAGGTAATTTCCTGAATGTGTGCCATGTTTCTGTTAAACAGTTAAACCACTCTTAAACTGCTTGAACAACACAACAGTGGCTTATTGTTTAATGAATTTCAACTTTCTCAGGTTCAGTGTTAAAGATGTTTTACCGCACAAAATGTGTTTTGAAAAGTACTTTGTGATGAAGTCATTAACTGTATTGAGCAATTTGTGTTAAACTAAAAGTGCATAAAACATTCCGTTTATTATTGTTTATAAATTTATGGCTTTGATGTCTCCAATGTCTTAATACATTTTGTTCACTTAACATATTTTTCTTGAAAAATACATGTGAACAGTGACAATTCCTGATGAGAACCAAGTGTTTTAGATAATTTGTAAAATAATACGTTAAATATATACCAGTAAACATTATAAAAATGTATTTATTTTACAATGATTGTTTTGGTGTTGTTTGTTTTTATTAGAGAAACTGGTGCAGGGAGCTATAACTATAGCTTCAGCTCTCCTTAAACATTTTGTATACAATTGTTTTTATTATAGCAACTATAGTATATTAGTATAGAGCTCATATCATAGTTTCAGGATCGGTTTCAGCTCGGCTTAAAAATGTTGTATACAATTGTTTTTACTTACTATTAAATAATCTCTTGCATGTTCAAATAAAGCTTCATTGAGTTTCAGTTCACATTAAACACTGTGTATACAATTGTTTTTATTAGAGCAACTATTGCAAAAAGCTAATATTATAGCTTCAGCATTTGTTTCAGCTCAGATTAAACATTCTGTATACAATTATTTTTATTAGGACTGCCCAGCCCTTGCAGACGAAACATTTACGACTATTGTTTTCACAACTTAAGACATTCATACTAAGTATTGAGACAACAGTAATTTGCTATACTGTTATTTTTGTCAGCAGAAACTAGTAAGGAATATGGCATAATTTCCAAAATTTCAAGAAAAACCATGTTTTCTTTACTCAAACCACTTCAAACAATGTACCTGTGTCATTGTTTCGTTGCAAACTTTACATGTATTTAATATATGTATGATTATATTTATCTCAGTAATAATTATAGTATTTTTTGTCAATACTACTGTACCTGCCAGTGTCTGTAATATGGGGCAGAAATATTTAACTATAGCGCATTGTAACCACTCGTTAATTTAATTAAGCCATGCCTTGTTTAGGTGTGGATAATTTTTATTTTGTAATAAATAAATATTTATATTAAAATTATACATGTTTTAATATTATGGCTATTATATAGGATGTTATATTAAGATATATATGTTTTGGTATACTATTTCAGTCTGTTAGTGGACATCTTGTGAATATGAGAATATTTGTGATATAAATACACATGTATGTATTATATATGGCAGTCTCGGGGCAGATTTACATGTAATTTACCAGTATTCGATGCACACATGCCAACAGTTCCTGTACTTATACATTATTGATTGTTATGTTATGTATGTTATATTTAAAAGTGCGTATTGTTTAAAATAATACTCTGTGTTTGATTTAGTTTTGACTTGATAAATAAAAACAAAATGCTCTTAAAAATTACCTCTCATGAGAGAAACTAATTTTTAGATTTTTTGTCACGCTAAAAAGTATTCCAAAAACAAATTATGAACATTGGTTTTTTCGTTTTTCACATTTTGTAAGAAAAAATGACTCAATGCATAATGTTCAAACAACGGTTTATAATATAATGGTTTGCTATTGGCAGAGAAAGTGAATCAGAGAAATGTGGTGTTTTGCTGTCTTTTTGTCGTGTTATAAAAAGAACTAGTTTCTTATGTGTAAATTACATTAGTAATGAGTGTACTAACAGTAACAATATTATTTATATTAGTCCATTTGTTGATGCAGTTTCTGTATTTGACTGTAACTCATAGCCATTATGTTAGAGCAGGCTCTACCAAGTTGTTTTCTATGCATTCATACACCTAGTGCTGGTACAATGTATGTTTGTTCTTGTTAATCCCTTCTAATAAATGAAAACCTGACACGAGATCTTCGATATATCTGTAAACAGTGACAATCATTTGAGCTTTTATTGAAGATAATGTCGTCAAATTTGGTATGCCTGTATTATTATTACTTGGCGAAAATGAAATTTTCTGCAAGTATGTGTTTGTTTGTGTTTGTTCGCTAGACGAATGTTTTAGAGGGTAGGGTTCCTAGATGCCCCATGCTAGTTGATCCTAAAATATTTCTTTTTAAAAAAAAAGTCAATTGTCAAGGTCACCGTTAGTCCAGGGTGGGTATTTATCAAACTTTGAGCCCTATATAGATGAAAATGGTAATTTTGCGGATTATTAATTTTATTGCGGATTTAGCTAGCAGATTGTCAGGTGAGCAAATTTGTGTTTTTACCTAATGTCAAGGTCATTAAAATGGTTATCAAAATTGCTTTTTACATATTATTATGCATTTAACTTGCTAAGAGACACTTTATTTACTATCGAACTTCACACATATATACATGTCACCCGTTGCAAAAAATAGCGTCATGGAGTCAAGGTTATCAAGTAAAATGTCAAAGTCGTGGGTCCAGGCCCAAATGTCATGCAAAATGAAATTTAGGTGAGTTTTATTTAATTTGATATTTGATTTAGATAGCACATGAAACAAAGTTCCTGATCTCCAGGTCAAGGTCACTAAAATGGTTTTGAAAGTAATTTTTCACCTACTATTCTCCATATGACATACTATCAAGTCATCACCTAATTAAGATAAGGTCGTAAGTGACAATGTAACACCATTGTCACTTACGACCGTATCTTAATTAGGTGACAAAGTGCTTAAATTACTATCAACACGTTTGACTAACTATCCAGCAATATATTTTGGTCACGGATATCCCGCTAGTGTTCAACAATTTTCGTCATGTCCATGTCCAACGTCTAGTTTCTTTTTTGTGTTCTGTTAATTTTTACCACAATATCGTATGACCACTTTATCATTGGATATGCGAACGTAACTGCATATTTAACATACTAAAGCTGTTATTGAAGTCTGTTTTTTTTAAACCACATAAATTAAGAAATCAATCATTTATCATCTTTTACTAACGCAAAACACAGGTAGTATATACATGTAGTAGCCATCATCTGTTCATGTTTTCACTGTCAGCTGTATCCAGTGAGCACTGATTGTTCTTTGTTTTACCATTACTTTGTACAAGGATTCATTTTATTTTATTTTCAATTCTGAAATATTCTACTTTTACTAGTACGGTAACTACAATGCAGGTAATAATATATTGATGAAATATTGAGAGTATTCAGTAGTTTTGACAAAGACTTTTTATGTAATAATTTGATTGCACATTTATGCGTATCATCTGGTCACGATACTCATCGGTGTCAAATTGCCACTATCGGCAATGTTTTATGATAATTATTCTTTAAAGACTGCATAAATCCCAATGTTTTTCACAATCCAAACAATGTTCAGAAGGAGAGATGGTGGTTAAAACCATGCTCACATTACTTTTCACGTAAAAGAAATAACTGTTTTATGTTCGGATTAAAACTAAAAGTGGATGGAGGGGGTCAAACCCAATTCTAACTTTACTTGGATTGTCAAAAACATTGACATTTATGCACGGTCCTATAAATTGTTTAACATGCAAAATTATAATAATTGTCTAATGTCAGCTATTCACTTTGTTGCAAGCATTTGAATGTGCATTGACTTGCATATTGTGTAACTAATTGCCTTCAGCATCGAAGTACATGACAAAACAAAACAAGGATGGATTATATACTAAATTTTGATTGCTAAATGGCAGTGTGATTTCTTTCAACTGTAATTTGCATTGACCGTTGACAAGACCTGTTGATGTCGAGGTCTGATGTGTCCATTATATTTATTCTTATTACTTGCACTGGTATTATTAAAACAACGATGCAACATTAACCAATGAAACCTAAGAAAACATGAATTGTGTGATCCCAATATGTGCCAGGTGTGTTGAGAACCATTCTTCAAATCATTATTGAACTTTGTATGCAACCAGTTCACTGTAAAGATTAGAAAACATATTATGTGCCATTATTTGAATTGGTATTAAGAACCTATTTTGGGTGAATTTTAGATAATTTTATCAAATTTGTAAGGCATAATCTATTGAAAAGATGGACTTTCTTTTTATCATCCATTAAAGGCTCTTGGAGATATCACTTACAAACAGTTTTATAGCCAGTTATTAAGAAAGCCTACAGTTTGAAATATTGCCTCATGATGTTGTCTCAACTGCTATGATGTCATGTATTTTAGACAGAGATTGGAATTGTTCATTTCTGTTAATAATTAGACAGAATAATAACAAATGATACAAAGAATACGCCCCTTGTATTTTGTGATATCATAATTTATCAGAACTCATTGATTCAAGTATAAAACGCCTTGGAAAGCCTCGGATCTTATACATTTTATCAACTCGTACTGATAAATTACATTATTCTGGTTTGTTTTTCTCATATGCTCATTTTAATGCCCAATAGGAACTTTTAGCGTTGGCCTTGCCTAACAAGTCTGAAGCTATCCATGTGATCTCATTTCGAACTTAAATATAGACATCACAGTCAATGACATAATGTTAATGTATTTTTCAATATATTTTTAATAATTCCATTGGTAGCACAAGAATATTTTCATATATTCCCAATGCATGTTGTTTTTGTAGTTGATTTGTTCAGGGGAAGTATTGAACATACTGGAATTGCTTTTCAGTGCCATCAAAACCTTTACGTTCTTAGTATTCAATTATTACCAATACATGCATTAAACTGATAACATGTTTGTTACATGTGGAAGAATTTGGTGGAGGTTGACTCTTCTCGGAACTATTGACAACATGAAAATGTAATTTAGAACTGAAAATACTTTGTAATCTGTGAACTTTATGTTGTTTTTTCAATAACATAATTGTAATATAACATTTTACAGTCAGGCCACTAACGTGACTTACTGAAACGATGAATAATAAAATTTTAAATACATTATTGTTTTATGAGTTTTAATCATTTATAGCAAGATTGAAATTTTGGTGTTTTATTATGCAATCACAATGAATTATTGTTGTTGTTGTTTTTCTTTCTTTCTTTCTATCTATCTATCTCTCTATCTGACTATTAATTTTGTTTTTATGAAATTATAATCATTCATGTAATTATATATCATGATTCCTCAGACCATATTTGCATATCATACCAAATGAATTGCTGTCTACGCTTTTCTAACATTTAACCAAACTACCTTGGTTCTGCATAGACTATCGGTATGTGTGGTACATTTTCAACATTAGGCTGCTTTAATTATTAAATGTCCAATAAAAAAAGAAACATGTTTCTTTTCCATCAAACTGTTCATTTTTTTAAACCACCCCTTTTTTATTTCTTTTTCATTGTAGTGACTGTGTGTGTCAGGAGAAACACCAACAAAACATGTACATTTTCTGAATATAGAAGTTAAAGGCATAATGTCCAGGGTTTATCTTTGTAGACCTAAATTAGGATTATTAATGAAAGTCTTGGCATTATAAACATTACTAGTTTACCACCCTAAACCATTGTTATTGATATATAGCAGAAGGAATATAACAAATCCATAATATGGATTTCATACTTTTATCAACTCGTACTGATAAATTATGATACCATAAGACACCTCGAGTATCTTGTAGTATCATAATTTACCAGTATCCTCTATATCTTTCATAGTTGTCTTTCGTGAGATAACTATCCAATATGATTATATAAAAACGAGAGATTTTCATATCCATCTTATAGATATTTCTCTTTTCAAACTTGGAACATATAAAGTATAAAGTAAAGAAGGGAAAAAGGGAAAAATAAATAAATTTGTTTGGTAAGATTAAATTGGCATTTGTGACCAAACAAGAATGTATAGGCCGATATAATGTAATATAGTATAATCTAATACGTGTGTGTGTGCGCGCGTGCGTGTGTCTATACATATAAATTATAATAAGTACCCATTGGCTTTGTTCCATATACTGTAGATCTTTACAATGAACAGTGTTTTAACATAACAACAGTATTGTAATTACGACGTCGTGTTGGCTATGATATCGTCGTTGGATAAATAGTGTATACAAAAAGCCACTGGCTCATAATGTCTAATGTAAACGTTCACACACATCCATCTCGATAGATCGTCATATGGAGATACGTTACCTGTCATTCATCTTAATTAAACTCAAGACAATGGCTTTAAAATACCGGACACAAACTTAAAAACCAAACCAGTAAAAGTAAACTTTACTTATAGCTATAATGCATCTAAATATATACATTATAAGAGTATACAGCACTACATTTGTCAATGAGTATTTAAATAACATAAGTTTTCTTTAAGTAGTAGCGTCTCAGTCATGTTAGAATATCACAATGCAATAAGTACGTAGTATTCGCTATCTTGCTTATGGCATGTAAGTATGTACATGTATAATATAAAGGCGGTTTTATTTCTGTATAGTAGGTTTTGGTACCACTGGTTTACTTCAACATTAATGCTTATATCCAAAGTCAAACTGCATCGACTACCTGTCCATGTTCGTATGATAGAGGAAACCTGCTACTCTTGATGAGTAGCAAGGGTTCTTTTATGTGCACTTTTCCGCAAACAGGACTGTACATACCATGGCCTTTGTTAAACCAGTTGAGGACACTGGTCGGTGTAAGTGGAAGTACACCTGCGAATTGAGCAGTTCGGACCACTCGCTCTGGGTTGAAGTCGGTACTGAGATTTAAAATCACATATGTCATGGATAAAGGCACGTAAATATAAAAAAAAAATTTTTATATACACATGTATATACATTATCTAGTAAAGCATCAGAGAAAGCTAAGCATTAAATATAGCTATTAAAAACGGATAAACCGGTGATGGTTTTGCAGAAAGTACCGTCATTGTGGGTGTAATGATATCACTGGGACAGTGTGGAAGTATAGTTCTGATTAAACTGTCATATTCCCACTAAGTAAATCCTCGGTGTCAGTAGCACACTCAGCTGTCTTCTTCTGGCAGTGGAAGCTCAGTGAGATTCATCTTCTGTTCCACTCCAAATCTACATTTACAGTTTCCTATAGATGTAAAATAAACCGCTTGGTCTTTGTGTTCAAACGATTTACAGGATTTAAAAACATTTTTTACATCCAAACGTCCAGAGGAGAGATGGTTTTTCTTTTTGTCCCAAACAGTGTAAACGATCTTGCCCTCTAACTTGCTTTTCATGGTGAAATGGCCGTCATAATTATCTTCTCTGATAACCAAATCGGCTTTGGTGCATGATTTCTTTGGCACTATAATCTGACTGTTGACAGACCATGTCATTTCTTTCACAAATGTGTCGCTTAACCCAGACATTTTAGACAACTCGCCATTAAAGCCGGCATTCGCTTCGATGATTGGGTTGGGGGGTGTCAGTCGAATGTTGAAGGAACCGCCCACTGTATAAGACTTGGACAGCGACACCGTGCAAGTGGACTGGGTGCGTCGTTCTGTGGACAAGGTATGGATCTGCTGCGTGCTGGTATTGTTGGTGAAATAAGCAGTGAAGATAATGTGCGAACCTGGCGTACATAGCTTTCCTTTCTGAGCCTCCGCGGCGGCGCCTTCTACCTCGTTGGTTTCTCCCTCAGCCTCCTCGTCCTGGTCGAAGGTGTATCTTGCTGGGTAGTGGGTGAACTTGACGTTGTCCCAATTGATCTCAGCTGTTTCCATGTCCGCTTCCTTGCGGTGTTTGTCATCCAGCCAGTTATCATGGACATAATCCTTCACCACCTGCTCAATATCCAATACCTCAATTGACATCACGACTGTCGTCTGCGCCTGAAATGGAGGTTATGGTTTGTTTCAGTTAGTGTTTCGGACCTAATAGTAGAGGGGCCCGGGTGATAAATAACAGAACATTTTTATTTTCAAAATATGCAAACGAAACCATCTTTAGCGTGTTAAGATTGAAAATACCTTTCCAATAAGCCATTATACACTTGAAGGTACCTTTATTTTTGATCCCTGCCAAGCTCAAACATAGAATTAAATGAAGCTACCCCCATATGTAATATATTTTTGGAAAGGTATTTTAAAGCATAACATGATATGATGATAGCAGTGGTTTCGTGTTCAATTTCAAAATCCACATTTTATCACCCCTCCCTACTAATTATAATATAATAGCGCATTAACATAATAATATAATAAACAACTTTTACAAATACTTTTATGTTTAGTTACACGACAATAACGCTTGAACGAGTTAACAAAACCCAATGGCAGGTGAGACCGCCATATCCAGGTTATCTTCCATTCGACCAAAAAGATCTGACAAAATGATGCCAGTCTACTTACATTCTTATTTACGATTCATATCGGATACTGACGGAATTAAATTCATCTAAAGTGTAAAAAAAATTAATGACCATTAAATAAATGGGGAATTTCATGGTATTTGTCACCTCCGTCACGATTGTTTCTCTTTGTTATGTAAATAAATGCAAATATTATGAGATTTCATTAATTTATTTGTACTGCAATTTGAAATTCCTAACAGTTGAATTATCTAATAACATAGTGTTTTGTAAAATGATGAAAAACAATCATGACGGACGTGACAAATACCATGAAATGCCCGAAATCCAATAAAGCCTGACATATATACCCAGTCGAATAAACTTATTGTCTGTTGTGAACAGGCAGTCGAGGCAGCTGGACTGCGTGATCATGTATATAGGCCTACTTTCAATTGTATTTCATTAGATCCCAACGGGAAGCTATCTATCGCAGGTTTTCGGTTAGAAGTTTAGTTTACAGCTAGCATGGCACATTCTAATTACTTTAGAATGGAAATTTATTGCAGGTAACAATGTATGACACATTGTAATTGGTTCAGATTATGTTCGTTAAATGTTTAACCCAATGGTGAATTAACATGTCGACTCATAATCTTTTATATGAGCGAATTAAAATAATGAGGTGTGTTACCCACTGTTCCTTTATAGAACAGCTAATACTATAGTATTAAAATATAATAAACGAACGATCTCAATAGCAATATATAGTGAAGTTTATGATCATTTCCATTCATGAACAAGTAATTACAATGAATTCAGTGACATTGATGTGGAAGCAATTAAATCGTCGACACGGTGGTATTTTATCTTAAAGGATAATACCCCTTTTGAATAATAATTATGTTAAAACGATTTGCCCGTGTACACGCAAAACATATCTCGACGCCATTTAGAGTAGTAAAATAGTATAGTAATAAACGATTCAATCCTCTGAAATGTTTAATAATTTTGGCGCAAAACGCTTCCGCCCTTCTGCATCTGCAGACAATACCAGTGACCGTAGCAGTATTCTAACATTTTGCTTGCTTGGTTTGGCGAGGTATTCGTACGTCGTGTAACAAGCAATTTAACATAACTCTAATGACATTTTTGTTGATATTTATGTTCATATAATAAATGATGTAATTATGTAGATAAATAAGGACAGTGGTTTCGTTTTTGTTAACAAACATTTGTTGGAGTATAACTTGTCACAAGATCTCGCTGTTCGCGTTAAAACGTGAATAGTCCGGTCTTTTTAATCAGATTACAAACACATAACTATGCAAACGTTATATCAAAAGGGAGTAATATTACGTTGGCTGCGCTCTCAAATGAATTAGCCTACAGAGATAAAAGCGGATGATGTGAGCTAACTATTTCTATTTATGTAATGATGTTTATGTTATTTGAAGCTTTGTCAGTGGGCACAATCATGAACCGTTCATGTAAGGCCGTAAAGCATTTTATTACAGATGTTCGTGATAATAAGGGTTTAATGGTAGCATGTGCTGTCTTCCGTAATAAATTTTTTTATCTATTCACCCAATGACAATATTGATCCATTCCGCTTGCCCCAATGTTTAGCATAATTATAGATTTATTGAGGAGGAATACAAAACCACCCGGACAAAAAAAAATTGCCAATAATTATGTCTCACGTATGTTCTGCAGAGCGCAGAGGTCAATAGGCCTACATGGGAAAAAAGCACAATCACGTTAATATCCTTTTTACACATAAACGTCCATACATAATTATGAGCCAGGCATCCATGTTAAACGCGAACAAGTAATTTCAAATGGGTAGTTTAAAAATAGTTTTATTTACATGGCATATAATTATAATAGTAAGTTGTATATTTTTACGAGTATTTTCATGGCAATGAACATAATAGTTTATGCTACACTATAGCGAAACAAACACGGAAAAAACATGCACGTAGTAATGATTGAATACAGTGATTTAAATGCATTTTCCTGTAAAAAAATATATATTTCCTTTTCTATTTTCTATTTCCCATGATACATTGTATAATAAATACATCAAAATAAAACCTCGATCAGACACATGACAGGTAACAAACTACAGTAACTGTGTGTATTATGGAGAATATAGAAGTGCTTCAAGCTATATACCGATGACGGATATGAACGTAACACGGTATTATAATACATGTATACATACTGATAAGCCTGACAGAAAGGCAACGCCTGACGAATACTGATTTACTATACATAAAGCACGTTACTACTATATAGCATGTCCAGACTGGTCTGCTGTTTAGTTTGTCGTATGTAAAGTGTACAGATCTGCGTGATGCTGTATTGAGGGCAAACAGTAAAACGAGTGAGGTTGGGGTGGGCCGTATTATTATTATGACATACCATTGAACGTCAAAATGTTACTCAAATATTAAATAAATAATTTGAACATTGTTTTAAAATAGACACAATTACACCATACTCATATTGCTATACTGACATACTAATGTATGTAAACGGTAACAAAAAGGAAGAAAAGCCAGCTATTATACTAATTAACATAGCCGTAGCCCGGCGGTCGCGCATCCCTGCCAACTCTCGTGTATCTGGCTTGTGTCTCGCGCATTCCGATCTAATGAGAAGCTCTCAAGAACATGGTTCGATATCAAATGCTTTGGCGCATTTTGAGATTAATAATTTTATTGCATTTTCATATTGAATATCGATATTGTAAATCAAATATTCTCTTTCAACTAAAAAATATGGCGACCAAAAAAAAAGCTAACTTCTGAAATGCTTGAAATATCTTAAATGTTATTTGAGGCCTACATTTTACAATTTTTCCATGTAAAGTTTACCATATATTATAACAAGGGCTTCTGTCCTGATTTTGCCCCCTATCTTTTTCGGCACACGGCAGAAATTGCACCCCGAGCTCTGCATCATTGCTACATCAGTAATTTGACGCCTTGAAATCTCCGGGGGTTAGCAGATTTATAATGACTGTAACATAATGCTGTGCAAATTTATATGTGACCCATTTAATAATACTAATTCTATTAAAAATACCAAATGCATGTGTAAACGCGCTGTTTCAACGTGCATCCATGGATACATGTACATGCATGTTTCAACTAAAACAAGGTATACAGAAGTCGGTTGAGTATTTTCATGAATGGCGTATAGTATGTGTATACAGAACTACGCACCTGGAGACAGGATTATCCCAAATATAACTGTTTATGACCATATGACCATTTCGTACATATTTTAGAAATCACAAATTTATCCTAAACTAATAATAAACACCGTTACTCTGAAATTAGAAGCGTGTATTATGTTACACGTCCCGTGTGTGTACATACAGGTATATCAACATTTGCTATTTCCAGATATAAAATGGCCGTCAATTATATGGGTGTTGTCCGAACGTGAATATGTATGTAGCAAACATCATTTGAATCCATTATATGGCTAGTATAATGATATAATTACTTATACTTGTGCTGACCAATACCCGCATTTTAAGACAAGATCGTTCAAAATTTTAATGATTTGACATGTATAAGAATTCCTTTCTCTTGCCACATATATGCGTGAAAAACAGAGTGGAGACAAACCTATAATAAATCTAGAATGAATCATATTGTTTTAATATACAGAACGTTTAATTAAAGCAAACCGTATTATAAAGTCAGTTTTCACACGCATTTGTCTTGAAAAGAACAATATAATTACAGAATAACGAGTTTACATACCTCAATAGAATGCCTAGACACAAATATTTCCTGTCTTCTCCAAGTCCTCCTTTCACACGATTGGCTCGATTATAAAACGTCACGCCTGCTTCATATCAATTTGGACATAAACGAGCTTGTAAGTGCGCGATTTTTAAACTACCTTGTTGAGAACTGAGATCCAAACACTCAATATATATCCTTAAATGCTAAATCGCCAATTATGTTAATTAATTAACTTGCCAAAAAAATCAATTAACTTGGAATAACAGTTAAGAGCATGTTTTGAGAGAAGCCATGACGACGGTTCCAGTCGTATTAGCGAACCCATCACAGAAGTGTGCCGTTATTGTCCTGCGATGATTTATAACACTGAGCTAATTAAACAGACGGACC
Organism: Melanodrymia aurantiaca; assembly: GCA_032355825.1. Classification (NCBI taxonomy): domain Eukaryota; kingdom Metazoa; phylum Mollusca; class Gastropoda; order Neomphalida; family Peltospiridae; genus Melanodrymia; species Melanodrymia aurantiaca. Next base: position 26,635 of record JAULBR010020927.1, read on the forward strand.
GACACGTGGCCGACAAGAGGCGCTAAACAATTCATGTGAAACCGCCATTGAAAATTAATAACTCTCTTCAATGTTCATGCTAAATTAAATTGACACGTGCATACTAAACTAAGCTAATTGAGAAAACTATTGAGTTTCTCGAAATTGGAGACGTTTAGCCAGATGGTAATGCCAGTTACACACATTCTGTGTTAAAATATTTGTGTTCATGGTCTATTGTCATGAAGTAGGCCTATATATGTGAAAATAAACAAATTTATGATATACAGTACACATAATTCGTGATGATAAGCGTAGATAGATTAGAAAGGGAATGTTAGGGCTATGTAGTTAACATGGGAATGAGAATAGGTACACCAATAGCCTACATACATATGGCAAGCATGCGTTAATGGTTTTAATTAATTGGTTTCAGTGTATAATGATCTATTATGAACACCAACGTTAGTCACTGCATCCATGGGCGTCAATTGGTGGGGGACAGGGGGAACATGTCCCCCCCCCCCACTGTTTGGAGTTGGGGGACTAATATGCAATGGTCCCCCCTCCCCCACTTTTTAGTATAAATAACACATGTC
>JAULBR010020928.1:0-15720 GCA_032355825.1 Melanodrymia aurantiaca
TTGCGACTGCCTTAGCTATGACATGACACTACGATTACGTAAATAACAATATTTGAGGACAATAAAGCAGTCACAGCAGTCAATTCAAGTATCGGGGCCGCAAAACGTCGTACTTATAACTTTTATCGATACATACAACTTAGGACGATGTTATGCTATCATTGCATTAAGCAACGTTCATTAAACTGGCTCCAGGAGGAAAATTTGGTATCCCTTAGCTGCCGGGCATTGGAATTATCCAAGCCCGAGTATTACCCCATGAGTTGCTTCTGTGCAGTATGCTATAATTAAGTGAACTACTTTTAGCAAAGCACATGACATTGCATAAAAACTTAGTCTGATTTGTATCTTTCATACTGTTTGACACATGATCATCAGACTTGGCATGGTAGTACATCTTTGATGTAGGTGTTCTGTTTATCAAATGTAGGTCAAAATGTCATTATTATTTTTAATATTCAAATTCTACCAACCAGCGGTAGGAAATCATGAAAAAAATTAACCCATATTCATTTATCTGTCTCACCCCTATAGAACAGTACATCTGAGGAAAGAAATAAAATACACACAGACATTACAACCCTTAGCGTAAAATTACTGGTGCGCACCGGATTTACGCCAAACAGAAAAGTTGAACATTAGTGCACTCATGAAAAGGTTGGATTGTACATCAACTATTCCGGTATGGCGGACATGTGGGAAGAAATTGCGGTAGTGGCGAGGGAAAACCGCCGAGAATTGACTCTTCATGGGGCTGACGTTAACGAAAAGATCAAGGCCAAAGGCTTAGATCCAAGCATTTACAAATTAACAAATATTAACTTCTTGGCAATTACGAAGTCATGTCTTACGGAGGTTTCGGAGTCTGTTGGTTGTCTTGTCAACTTGACTTCACTCGTGTTGCGCAATAACCAACTTATAAGTTTGCCAAGCAACATTGGCAAACTAAAAAAGTTGAAAATGCTAGATGTATCGGGCAACAATATAGAATCTTTTCCTGAAGAAATATCGGAATTGGTTGATCTTCAATCGTTGAATGCCTGCATGAATAAGTTGTCTGGCTTTCCAGATGTTTCTGGGATGGCCGCATTGCACGTGCTTAATTTATCTCATAATAAACTGGACAGTTTTCCTGATGGTATAACAAGTGAAAATCTGTGTCATTTGGCAGATGTAAATTTTAGTAATAATGTCATTCAAGAAATTCCAGCTGAAATATCAAATTTGGTTCATTTGACAACTCTGAATTTGTCTGAAAATAAAATTAAGGATATTCCTCTCGAGATTAGTCAGTGTCTAAAGTTAAAGGACTTGATTCTAACCGGTAACAAACTGAGTGACCGTAGATTAGGAAAACTGACGGAGCAATGTCATTCTAAAGCAGTGCTGGAATATTTGGGAAATGCTTTACAAAAGCAAAGTGGAGAGAAAAAGGGGAAAAAAGAGAAAGGAAAGAAAAAGAAATCGGCAAAGAAAGTTGATGATGTTGAAGAATTGGCAAAGAATTTATTTAGTATTCTGCATTTTGACGGTGATAGTGGCTTGACCATACAAGTAAAACAAGCTGCGTTGACAGTTCGACCGTACTTTGTTGGTTGCATTGTGAGAAATCTCAACTTTTGCAAGTCCGTCAACCTGTTCAAGAGATTCATCAATCTTCAGGTAGATACATGCACCTGTAGTTTTTATGCTAATGAATTTAATCGAATTATTAGAATTTATTGTTATATTTGTGCACGTTCAGTCTGGGTTTTAAAGGGGGAATTGTTCATTCTGTCAAATTTTGCTGGAATAATTGCTTCTGCATAACCTCACAATTGCAATAATATTGTAACATGTTTAAAATGTAATCAACAATAATATACGTTTATAGCAATGTTTTATTTTACAAAAATAACTATTCTTATAGTGTCTAATATTAATATACCGGTAATAAAGTTTTTATCACTAAGTTTTCAAAGTTTCTTTTTCCCCAGCAAGAAATGTATTAGCTTTTTTAAATAAAACCATTACTATCACAAGAGAAAAATTTAGAAACACTGAAAGAGGTATATGTATCTTGTCTTTCAAATTAAATGTGCCATCTGATCTATACATCAATTGAGTTATTATTATTTTCAGACAAAGCTTCACGACACAGTTTGCAACAAACGACAAGCTGCAACTATTGCCACCCATGATTTGAAGCTGATAACATCTCCATTAATATACACTGCTTTGACTCCCAGAAACATCAAGGTAAACAAATTACATGTATTATGATTATACTTATAGATAAGATCTATACATAAATGTTCGGCTGTTAGGAGATCTCAACAATATGATTAGTCCCTTCTTGGGAAATATAATCATTGCATTTTTATTGATATGATTATAAGTCGACTAGCAAAGGGCATAAACTGATAAAACAAATTCTTCTCTTTTAAAAGAAAAGAATTTTTTAAATACTTGGGAGATCTATTCTTAAATAATTACTATTATTAAATAATAGTAATAAATTTCCCATCAGCATTTTAAAAAAGAAATATTTTATTAATATTAAATTAAAAGTATAGTTTGTTTTATTTAATGACGCCGCTAGAAACACATCGATTATAAATCAGCTGTTATTGGACGTGAGATGCATGGTTATATTGACACATGGTCACAGAGGAAACCCACTGCCACCACATAGGCTACTCTTCCAAGAATGACAGCAAGGGGTCTTTTATGTGAACTTTCCCATAGACAGGATAGCACACACCATGGAATTTGATAAACCAGTCGTGGATCACTGGCTGGAACGGAAATAATATTAAATTAATGCAGTTGGTAATGTAAATTAGATTAGAACTGTCTTTTTAGACATTTGTATATACACTGGTTTCCGACACTGCATTACAGCACTACACTGGCCTTTTGTTCTCAACTGGTGAACGGAAACTAGTTAGAATAACAGAAATCGTGCTGTTCGAGTAACATAAGTATCAACAGATTAAAGCTAAGGATGTACACTTTCTATCTTTTATTTGCATTTTTTACTCGATTCTAACTGTATTAAAAGAAACATTCTTGCATCAAACATTTATTCTTGCATTAAATATAGTCTAGGCATCATAGTAAGTAATGCCACATATTTTGAGATTTAATTAGAGTTTTGAAAATTGGATATAATTTGTGTTTTCAGATTGTTCCTTTGTTCAAAACGAAAGAATCGACAGGCTCAGAGTTGGTTGCGGCACTCAGGAAAGAGGCAGATGACTTGAGAAAAGAGAAGAAGAGGAACAATGTTAGTGGTGTTCACAAGTAAGTATGAGGTGTATCATAAAATATTGTTTGCCCGACCGACCCTAATTTGAACCTGCCGACCCTAAATAATTTTTCGTATGTTCCACGAAAACATTCCAAAACTATTAACACATATCAACACCTATTTAATATTCATAAATAAAATGTTTTTCCTACCCACCTACCCTATACTTTTCCAGCATGTAATAGGAAACGACTAACTTTTTTCCCCCCGGCCTGATACAGATCGCCAGTACATTCTAGATGGATGTATTTACATTTAAGTGAATGATCCTACTGTGTTGTAAAATTGTCAATGGTTTTTGAAGTATTAGTAACCACAACTTTTATTTGCAGGTATCTCGACCTGTTGAAGGATAAGACATTTTATCCTTGCCTGCTTGATGGAGACGGTCAAGTTATATCTTTTCCTCCTATCACCAACAGTGATAAAACCAAGGTAACTGTTTAATTTTAATGACAGCTTGTGTAACCCTTTCGCCATCTGTTCCACACACACACACACACACACAGAACACACCACAGCCCATAAAACATACTGTACAGATAATGGATCTGCTTAAATCTAAATGATTACGGTGTCCCGTAGTAGCAGGTTGCTTCTCTTATTCAAGACCATGCATCACATATGTGCATCTAGTAACCAGTGATTAACAGTAACGCAAATTTATAGACAGGATAGCTAAATTTGATGTTTTTATATGGCCTCCGTAGCTCAGTGGTGGATGTCACATGGGAATTTTAATCCCTCCCAGCACAGAGCGAGTGCTCTGCAAGTGTCCACAACTAGTTTAATAAAGGCTGGGGTATGTAACTAGTGATCCATGACTTGTCCATCAAAGGCTGTGGTGTGTGCTATCCTGTCTGGGGAAGTGCACATAAAATATCCCTTGCTGTTATTGGAAGAAGAGTAGTCTATGTGGCAGCAGAAAGTTTCCTCTGTGACCAAGTGTCGACATAACGATGCGTTTGACGGTCCATAACAGCTGATTAATAATCAATGTGTTCCAGTAGTGTTGTTAAACGAACAAGCTTTATCTTGATCTCCTGTGCATATAAAAGATCCATTACTACAAATAGGAGTAGCGGGTTTCCTCTAACACTAACTTCTAGTGAGGCAGTCGAGCTAGCTGGACTGGATTACTATAACAGACGTGCATGAACCTTAATTTTTCCAGATCTCCCAAGAAACAACGGAAATCTTTATAGAGGTGACCAGTTCGACTAATCTGGAGGTTTGTAAGACCATTATGGATGATCTCCTGAGGGAAATGCTTGAAATGGGAGTCGGGGCTGCTGTTAGTAATAGTACTGCTGGAAGTGGTGATCAGAACGAGGCTGTGGGAGGAGCCGAAGTAGATGACGATGTGACCAGTGTGACGAATGAAAAGCTCACGATTGAACAGGTTCGGGTGATAGACGAGGAAGGTGGCTTGCGAGTGGTGTATCCCTCGAGAGCGGACTTGAAAGGCGATGGTTATGATGTTGACAGAGAATAATGAATGCTCTCTCTTATTGCACTCAGCTTACTACAGACAACTGTTAACGAGTTCAATCAAAATGTTTTTCGTTTGTCTGAAACATTGTTAATTGTTTCCATGGTGGAAAAAATTTCACCATAACTTCTATATTTTCAATTTAAATAGAAAATTATCCAATTTTTTAATTTCTGAAAATTTTGTTTATGAACCCCGCATTTCAATTATAACATTGACGTGTAATGACATAATTAATAAATGGAGAACAGGAGTAGTTTTACAATTTGTCGATAATGTATTCATAGGTGGCTATTCAGGTTACCCGGTATATCTAGTTTACCAGGATTGAAAACATTAAGAATGGACTTCAGTTTGCTCTGAAATATATCAATTATTTACCCACTTTGTCAGTGCCTGATGATGTCATCTTCATTACGATCTCGATGTTTGAGATTCTTACAGGTAAAATGTTAGCAAATTTTACCATACCAATCATTACAACCAACTGTTCCTGTGTTACAACAATTTGTGTTTAGTCAGCATAACCTAAAGTTTACAATCTATTTATATGTAACCTAGATATAATTATGTTAGATATTGGTTACAGTCAGTCACTATCATTGTATACTTTTGAGTGACAAAATGTCTACATTTATTTGTGCCATATTTCAAGCTGACATTGTTTGTGTATTGATCACTATTATTGTTTGCTGAAACAAAGATTATATTAAATGCACTTTGAAAACACTTGTTATGATGATGAGGCAATCTCTTATCATGTGCAAATATTTTTGTTGTAAAATTACAGGCCTGTCCAAATTCAAAATTTGTATAACCAGAAAATAGGTTATAAATATCAAAAAGGTGCATAACTGTTTTATTCACCATTTGAAATTAAATTAATTTTAAGGATCTAGACAATAGCAGATGCAAAAAATAATTGTCTAATAGATGTGGTTATGAAAACTTGGAATTAAATATACATGTAGTTTTTTTATATCCACTAAAAAAGTGGTTATACCAAAAGTATTTACATAACTTATGCATTAACGAAACTATTTGTTTAATCAAAGAACTTCTGAAACAATTACCCGGTATTTGACAGACTATTAGTATTTTTTCACTTCTTTAAATTCCAATTATTTTTTTAAATGTCTTTGCATAATAAAAAATATTGACTGGATTACATAATATTAATGACTAAAATAAAGTTCTTATAACTCTGACTTCGTTATTTAGAAGTTATTACATATTTCTTGAGACCAATTTAGAAAAAGAAATATTTCTTTTATTTTCCCCGTTTTACATAACTGGTAACCAGATTAAATATAAGTAATTGTTTCTTAATTAAATATTGAAATAATTATTAGCTGAAAATGCCATTTGCTTTTTTCTGGATTCATAAGTAAGTGAAACTTAGTAATATATTATTTATTGGTTGTGGAAATGAAATTACATTCAGCGATATATCCACAAATTTTACGATGATTGAATTGTTAATTAACTATTATCGTCATCATTTTAATAAATAAAAAAACCCAGGTTAGTGATATTTCTCAATTGTAGGTGTTGCTATGAGTAATAAGGAGCGTTAATCTAGTTTTAACTTGCAGTGTACATGTAGAATGGGGAGCTCAGCAACTTTGCAATCCACCCAAAATGTCGAACAAGAATGATTGCAGTCCTAAACAATGTTAGTCTACTTTGACGGTTTAATTTATCCTGTTCAGTGACTTACCAATCCCAATTGGTTTTATTTCCAAGAAGCTAGCACAGTATAACACCTCTTCATCCATGACGAGGCTGTTATAGAGGGAGCTGAAACCAAATGCATGCACAAAGGCTCTCGATTCCAGATCAATTTTATATTTGTAAATTGATTTGTACGACACTATAACCGCTGTCTAATCAGTTTTATTTTAAGCCTGCATTTTGTTGATCCCAGATCGATCCGTTTAGATATGTCAGACTCACTGTATTTATAAAATGTCTCTAGTAATTATTACTACATGTATTAAATGTTCTCGCCTGTTGTTTGTGTTTTTGTCTTATATACTAATTTTATTCATTTGTTTGCTTAAACAAGACCGATGTTGAACTTCTCTATATTATTACGAACAATGTGAAAGGAAAATTTGTTACGTGAACCTAGGAAATGTTTTTTCGATTTCGATCATGGTTTAACATTCAAACTAAATGACAACAAAAAGAAGTGAAACAATATTCATATTTATTGAAAAAATGAGACCAATTTTGCAGACAACATTGAACAAGGTTAAAACAATAAAGATGAACATAAGTTTTCTCATTGAACATTCACACATCTACATTAGATAATGAGGCAGCTGTTGGAGCCAGAGAACGATATACCGATACTTTCCTATCAAAATGAATGCTTGGAAGGTATTCTCTGGATGCTGGTAAAAGGGATCTTTAGAATAATTACCCAATATACCTCCACAGTATTGAAGAATCGGGAAGTGTAGATATGCTGCCTTTAAATGCACCAAATGTTCCTGAACAGGATGTAGAAAAACCGAAAGATGAGTACAAAGGGGATCATTTATCAAAGTGAGCACTGATGAGACTGTAATTGCCAAGTGCTACCCATTTACACATTGGCTATCAATCTAGTTTCATTTGGTGTCTCACCAGTGCTATTTCAAATACTCGTGGATACCATGTCCTGCGAACATTGCTCTAGATTAGCATAAACATTGAATGTAGGTTATGGGGCATCCAATACTAGTTTTAGCATGTTTATCGTTAAAGAGAATCACCCAACTTTATTGACTGTTGTCTGTGTCATTACAAACTGCTGTTCAATCTTATTTAGGATAAAGTATGGATTTATTTATTACATTGAATTCATAAAAATTTAATTTATAAAAATACAATTCGAAAAGCTGCTTTACATGACAGAAAATCTCCTACAAACTTGAGATGTGTAACTTGTTTAACAATTAACGGGACAGTATTGTATCAAATTGCAGGACCCAGAGTGGAAATATATATTCACATTTTTTTAAACTACCCAAAAACATATTCTATGAAATTTAGACGGATTCAATTCTTGGACAAAATTTGAAACTATGTACATAATTTATTATGATCCTATTTATATTCTGAAGTCTGGCTCTAGCAACTGCCACATTTAAATCTGAACTAAAGGGTTACAATTAGACATTGATGAATGTTCAAACACCTTTAAAATCTATAAATCACATAACAATCTGCTAGATGACCAGAGGAATGTTAAGCTAAATGTATAACATTGTAAAATATACTGCCCATTGGAGCAATCTATAATAATGGAATGATTTGGAAATTTGAGAAGTATTTGTAGTCCTATTCTTAAACCATTGCAATACTATTTTAGTATGTTATAATTATATATGCTTTGAGGACATTGCAAGCATCAAGCGAACATACTTAACATAATAAACTTTTTCAGAATAGCTGAAACCCACTACATTTAATTTTGAATACATTTAAAAGATTGCTTGTTGCTAATCAGTAAGCGTACCTTGTGTCAGCTTTTTTTCCTGTTAAAATTACTTTTTGTCTGACATCCAATAGTAAAAGATTATTAATCTTTTTTTAAAAGATATATATATATATATTTACTCAAATTATTGGTGCAAAGTGTTGCTTTTCTGAAAGTTTAATAACATTTTAAATTCAATATTAAATGACTGGAAATTTGGAAAGAGGTGGTTTTGTTTTTGTTTTCCCATCACTTTCTGGAAAAAGTTAATAATCTATTTTAGATAAATGAAAAAAATATTTAAGATTTATCACAGTTAAAATGGTGACTTATATTTTGTAAATTTATTGTGATATTTTTTTAAATATTTAATATTCCGTCAATGACAGCAGAATAAACACAGATGTTTAAAGGTTAGCACATTATAAACATTTTAGATGTTACATGTCTGTACACACAACACAAGAAACAGTTTAATATGCAGACATAAGATGGTGTACATGATAAAAACCGGTCTCAGGCTTCTGGACGGACAGTTTAGCAAAACCAAAAATCTAATTGAATATACACATATCATTGTATCAATGGCACAGATCATCCAACCGACTTCCACATCGAAGAAATACTTAAAGATCCGAGGATATACCTCGACATTGATGAAATAAATATGTGAAATGCATTACAAACAATCCCAATGTACCACTATTAGCACTAACTGAGCTAAATGTAGGCAAACATTTCATGTATGACTGCAATAAAATCGACCTCTTACACAGAGAACATACCAGATTTATGCCAGCACACTGTGATATCTCATCAATATCTTACTAGTCTACCAACACACCCGATTGGCTGTTCCAGTGATGGAGTCTCAGCTTTTTTTTCAATTTCGTTGTCATGTAAAGTATTATTAAAATAATTGTATTTTAAAATGTACTTCGTATGAACAAAGCAGGTTTTCAAAATATTTTAAATATTACATTTGTTTCGGATACCATTATGGTAGCATGATCAATGTTTTTGATTATATATATACATTGTACGTTATATAATTATAGTATAATCGACTTTTCATTTAATCAAATCCACTGTAAAAAGGGTATTGTGCACTGTAAATGTTCGTCATTTTGAGAATAATAAACTCAACATTTCCTTTTCATGTTGCAGAACAGAAATTGGATTTTTTAAACAACATAATTACTCGTATTTTATATATGGAAGATTTACAAATTACAATGCGTGAAAAGTGACAATTATTTACATAAATAATACCAATTTTACAGTATGCATATACCTATAATTAGATTTTGCAGTCTTACATGAAGTTGTTTTAGGATTAATTGCAGAAGTAAATTGCCTGCGAAAAAAACTGCTGCTGAAATAGAATGTGTGCAAATTTCTTCATCAGACTGTACATATGACAAATACTTCTCATTCTGATACCTGGATAATCAATGTAAACATCTTATTGAGCATATACGTCGCACAGCAGTTAATAAAGACAAAGAAGCTACACCAAATTAATTTACAATCAAAATAATGGATGTATCGACAGATGCTTTTCTAGGATTTGGTTAGTAAACACATATTGTGCATGTGAAGCCTGTAACAAATAACAATATGGATGTTTAAATGTATTGACACCTAATACGAGTTGCTGAAAAACAGCGACTATTTCGGAATATACTTACGGATGATGCCATGTTCCAAAACGTTTTAGTACTTTTCTCCAGTCCCAGAACCTCTAAAGATTAATTAATTCAAGCTACACAGATATTGTTTATCAATTAATAGGAAACTAGCTCTATTTGAAACTGCTCCTAATTTTGTTTCACATGCATTGTATTTTGTGATACATGTATTAAAAGAATCATTCATAACAATGTGGATTATCCCATAACTTGATATACACAAGACTGGATGAGTTCTATCTCATATTATTAGAATTATATAAGTTGTTTTTTTTCACGAACCCAATGCAATATAAACTATAAATTTTAGATTCTAAGATGTTTAAAGTTCAATTACTTTTAAGCTGATCAACAAGATTTTTGTGAGATGTAACTATGCAGCAAAAGTGTGTGAGGACAAACAGTTCAGTTTGCGGTCGATAATATGGTTAGTACAAGTTCTACACATTCGCAAATGGATGATTATTAAATTTGTTTAATTAAGTATGTAAACTAAAAACAATAATCAAAGTCAATAAAATGTTAGTAATTATTCGAATAATTCTCACCACACGAACTAGTCTTTGATAAGTACAAGATGAATCACAACCATATGCAAAAACAAAGGTGAGCAAAGCTACATGTTGAAAACTATTTTTCTTCACATGTTCTGCATAAAAACAAGTTATTGCTATGCTGTTGTTACAGTAATAAGTAGGCCTACATATAATACACATTATACTAATAAATAGCAATACTCAGTCTCATATATCAGGTGGACCATCATATTTGATCAAGAGTGATCGATCGATTGTGTCTCCTATTCTTGCTAAATCCAGGATAGCGATCGATTGATTGACTGATTACTCATCTGGATTTTACCAAACAAAAAAGTGTTTACAACCAAGACATGGGGAATACTGAAATGACACTTTGCATCAATGTCAAATCAATCTTACAAATTGACAAATTCCTTTTTTGTATTCTAATCACATTAAATTTTCTGAATTATTTGTCAGCCAGAATGCAATAACATGAAGCTGATTCATACAGTTCAGTTGAGCTTTATACAAATCAATAGAATCACTTATTTGAAATTGTATTTTTGAAAATATGAATTAACGTAAGTGGGTTGTAATGCGAGAAGTTTGATCTAGAATCAATATATAATCTGGAAATATTTATTGTTCGTATATTATTCAAGGTTTGTACCTATGTTTAGGCAGGTAGGCAAACAGGTAGGTCCAAAAAGATCACCCATACAAAAAATAAATAAATAAAAAAACTAATTTGGATGTTGAGAGAAGCATTACCAAGTCCCTGCTTGGCATGCTTAATTTAGTTAATTAATTAATAGGAATGTAGTACCAAACCAGGGTCGTTATCTACTAAACAAAGCAAGCAGGACTATTCCTGTGACAGTACAGCGATAGTAAGTATTATACATGTATATACAAATGCAAATAAAATTCTGATTACAATTTACAAAATGAAAAGTTGAACTACACATATACATAAGACAAATTTATACTTCATACGCAACATACACAATAAATGCACACGATATATCACATATATTAAACTTAAACATGTAATGGGAACATACACATACATGTATATAAATGTATGTCTTAATTTGCATCATCATCCACTTATGATTACTGGGTGGAAGATAAGAACACTCTAAAAATTGTCTTAGACTATTTTTCGAGCACAAAGAAATTGTATCTATTTTGATAAAAAGAGCTTGGTTTTGAAATGTGAGGATACATGCAGGGCTCCATGTAATGTTTATTGGAGTTGTTCAATTAATATACTATACAAAACTAGCTTTTCCACTCCGTAACAATACTAACATTATAATTAAATGTATTTTTAACATTTTGTAGTACTTATACACCCTCTCTGGCAACATATAATAATTATTATAGAATGGCGCCCTTGTAAACAAAATGAAAAAAATAAAACTATCAAAATCAAATAAATGAGATCATTGTCATCATGGACTAATCTGTAAATTGGATGATTGAAACAATCTTTGCTAGCTAGTAAATTAAAGTTAATTGTTTTACATTAGTTAAAGATGAAAAATTATTGAATGGTGACATGCGCTTCACAAGCAAATAATGCAACTAAACAATTTTAATCAGTATTATTATCAACTTCATCTGCAGTACAAAATAAATAAGATATACCACAGATTATAAAGCTGTAATAAATGTAATTAGTTTGTTTGTCTGCAGTTTGAGAGGAAAGATACATAAATCAATCAGCTAAGAGTTTAATCATTTTTCTTGACATCACAATACTATAAATAAACAGGAAGCCAACGAAAGTTTAAAAAAAACATCGTTGTTTGTTACAAAATTCAGTGTTCAACCAAATTCAGCACTTTCAGTTAAATAATATTGTCATTCAGATGAGGAAAATTAGATACTTAAAAGAAAATTCTGGTTAGAGTGGAGGAGTTTTACCCTAAAACACTCCTGGATCCACACATGGACGGGATATTATGAAAACTGACCCCGATGTTCTAATTTGTCCACACCCAAACCTAAAGGTTCAAACGTTTTGTCTGGATTTTAACTATAGCTATTTGTATGGTCATGTCATGGCTATAGAACCCAAATAAGCTCGAGACAAAATGTTTACAGGCAGTGGCCCTGATGAGGTAATGTAGAAGTAATAAAAGGTAAAGTGTTGGGACAGAACATAACACGTGCTGTAAATCCAACATCAAATGTCAGAAAATGAACTTTGTTAAAGCATTGCAAAGGCAATCTAAACTGGACATGTTGTGAAGTATGTGTGACTGTGAAGAAACACACTGGAATGCAAGATAATTTGGTATAGCTGACAAAACAACAAGTTGGAACATAATAAGAAGACAACCATATACTAGTATGTAAATGAGCAAACAGAATGAACTAAATAAATAAAAGCACGAAATAAAATATTTAGCCAGAATTCCAACAACAAAATGTTGCATACATGTACACTATATCACATATTTGCATGGGTACAATCGGAAAAAGCACACAGAACTATTGTTTATTACACAAAACACATACATTGGGACAAATTGAGCAATGCTAAAGACCAATGGTAAATTTGTTTTACATCAGCATTCATTTTGGACCAAAGACATTAAATGAAGTGGAACTATACAGCATTACCAGAGGTTTTCCCAGAGCCATTAGGTGTTTGCGGCTCCCTTACTCCTTACATTTGATTTATTTGAAGGGAATTTTAAGTGCTTTGATTTAATGTAACGGCTTTGTAAGGGCCTTAAATTTAGCTGTTTGTCCCTGTACAATGTATAATACATAATTTGTACTTGCAGATTTCACATAAAATTATTGCTAAATTTCGAAAATGTAAGCACCGTAAAACAAAAATCCTGTGTTACATGAAAGTGGAAATAGCTGCGTCGTGTATTTTTGCAAGTTTGAGGTAACCGGCCTGGTACTTCATGTAACAAACTGATGTGTGACGTAGAAAGCACTTAATCGAACATCTGGTATGACTTGGTATACAAATTTCAAATCACATTAGTTCCTCTTGGTCCAGTCTCTATAAATATTGAACATTGAAGCAGGAGAAAACAACATTAATATCACAAAAACATTATAAAATAAGTCTTACGTCTATTATACATTAGTGGAATATATGTATAAATTGCTTTACATAATGTGGAATGAAAAATAAAAATAAATAATTTGTTTCATGGGCATCAATTGTAAATAAATTTCCTATTACTCGCAACAAAAAACGATTTGCATAAGTTTAAACAAAATTTGTTTATGAAAATGAAATTACAATGAATAAAACTAATAAACATTAGTGACATATTTGTTAGTCTTTTAGTGGACAAAAAGCTTGTCCTTAAAAACAATTACAATATGGCATCAGTTTTTAAACAAAATTATTAAAAGAAAAAGTAAGCAACAAAATTATATTCAATCTTACCAATATCTACTGTACAATATGTTAATGTAGAACCACAAATCATGTTTCAGTGTGTTTAATTCACATGGTTAGAATTATTCCAAACAAAGTGCCACGACAATATGTCATCTTGTCTAGCTTACTGGTTATTTCAAATAAAACCGCAATCAGTTAAAATAATCTTTAAGGTTAGCCGAAATAAGTAATTTATACACTTGACCACAGTTGAGGTTTTCTTACTGAGTAAATAAGTTTGTTCTAAATTGATTCAGGTAGGAAAATGCCAGGAATTAATCTAACTGGGATATACAAATATGTTAGTACTCGATGAATGAATGGGGAAAGTAAATAAAATGCAGATTAAGTACTTTGAAAAAATTGCACAGTAACAAATGCCAATACAAATTATGAAATATCAAACTGAATATTCCAAAAATAAATTGTATAATTTATGCAACATCTAAGAGAATATTTCAACAGGAAATTTTGTTATACATTTTTGAATAAGAAATACAATGGCCTACCAAATTTTCCAACCTAACAGCTAAACTTTTAAGCTGTTGTTAAAAAAGGAAATAGAATTATACTACTCATCCTGGTGTATAACACCATGTAGATGATCATCTAATAAATATACTGATACTTGGATATTTAATTTATATTACTTGCAATAGAAACACAAGTTTGTTCAATTTTGCATGTATGTTGAAACCAATAACACGGAACAGTGCTGAGTAATGTCACGAAATCTTTTCTTTGAATGCATAAATTATTTTCAACATCACAACTGCTGATGACTTAATAATTGGGTTTGAGTTTGTTAAACATTGTATTATTGAGTATATAGTAATAATTTGTTAATGTTACTGTTGATATTAATGTTCAAAATTATATTTTCTTTTAGATTTCTCGACATTTAAACAAAATTAAACATGTGCCAACTTAATTTATCCTTAAATAATCTGATCTATCACACAAAGAAACAGGTTTGATATTGTTTACAACTGTTATTGCATCCACATAAACATTTTCTCCCCAAAAACATTACTAAATTTTATGGGACAAGGGAGATAAGTAAGATAATCACAAATGAAAAGGAATGGAATTGAATTGAAGCAAACACAAATATTCACTTATTAAATAATATGGTGTGTTTAATATGGCATGTTTAAATGAAATAGATGAGGGTGTAACACTTCTAACATTTTGAATCTGATGTGGACTCTTTAAAATGCAATGTTTTCACCATCACAAACTAGAATGTGAGATCATCCTGTTTGTACTATGAAGAAAACAGTGGATTTTAAATATTTAAACTATGAAGCACCTGTGAATCGTTGCTCCACTAAACTATATGCGTTTGTTTTTGCCAAGAACCAAAGCCTTAAATCACAAGTTCTTATGGTCAGCGACCGCACAAGTTAAATAATATTAATAATGTAAATATTTCAACAGAATTTCTCAAAAGGTCCTCATGTTGGTTATTAAAGTGTTAGTTACAATAAGCACAAAATCAGGCCAACTGTCTTTAAGAAATGATCTGCTAAATAAAACACATTGCTGGTCAAGCTTCCCCATTGTAGGCATAGTCTGCCTTGTTGTGCATGATCAGCTTCTCTTCCACAAAGTAGAAGCTGTCAGATTTGGTATCATATGGATGCTCAATCATATCTCGAACTGCAAGCAAATAAATAATACTTAGATAAATATAAATATACACACATGTAAATATAATTAATATACACACATGTATACATAATTATGTATGTATGTACAGTAGAATCTCGTTCGCTCGAACACCGTCGGTGCTCATGAAACTGTTCGACCCATCGGGTAGTTCGACCCAAGC
>JAULBR010021038.1:0-15716 GCA_032355825.1 Melanodrymia aurantiaca
ATGTATGTATGTATGTATGTATGTATGTATGTATGTATGTATGTATGTATGTATGTATGTATGTATGTGTATATATATATTATATATCTTTGGTATGAACTTTAACATGGCAGTTAGCGCAGTTGCAGCGTGTTCAAGAGTGTCTAGCTGTATACATATATGTGCACGTGTATTCTTCATTACATACCATACCCACTTCATTCAACTCGCAATGTCCCATACTTAAATACATGTAGTCTGTTTGAGTCTACACTTTATCATTCAAAAGTCCTTGAATTATGAGTCCTTGAATGCATGAGTCGGTGGCGAATATTTATGTGATCGTACTGAAAAAAAGAGGTCAGCTTAAACATGAGACGCGACTTGTTGCATCAAAAGACATTCCGTTCATAATATTATTCATCTGGGCCAACGACAGAAAGGTACTCATCGTTGACCCACAGCCTGAAGGCAAATTTATTTTTGACTGAACACGACTGTTATTCACGTTTACGTTTGTTCACTTTGCTCCCCAGTGCTAGGGAACGAAACGTTTTGTTTGGTTTCAATTTTGACGTACACACCACCATACAACACTTGTGTAAACATGAATTGAATCATGAATTAGTTATAACTTATGTACGTGCTTATAACCAATTATGATTCAAGCACGTCTGTCACGGTCACGCAGTCCAGCTGCCTTGACTCCCTGTCCAGGACAAAAGTTACTGTAAGTATGAGAGAGGAAACAATCTACTTCGAATTGACAAGTAGCAAGGGATCTTTTACACGAACTTTCCCACAGACAGGACTGTACATACCACGGCCTTTTTTTAACCAGTTGTGGACACTGTTCGGTGTAAACTGCATGAAGTACACCTATATACTACCCATTGAGCTTTGCGGAGCAATCATTCTGGGTTGGAGTCGGTACTGGGGTTAAACATATTATATGCCACGAATGGGATTCGAACCAAGTACCTACCATACTGAAACCCGAAGCGTGAACCACTACACCACGGATGCTGGTGGAATGAATTAGAAATTAATGGCACCTCATAATAGTTATCCAGGGAAATGGGTCTAGGTGGTTCGGACATAATAGGTGGTCTATGCCAACCATTTACAATTTTATTTAATAACTATTCACACACCAAACAATTTACCCCCTTCACAATGTTTCACATCCGCATTGCACTGTACTCTAGCAGTGTCTACGGTATAAAAGGGAACGCGGGGAAAATATACACTGTCATATACATTGATTAGGCAATTTTAGAATTGGACCATTCATTATTGTCAATAAAAGCTTTGAAGTAGCAAATTATATCAGTGTTCCTTACCGGGGAAAATAAACATCACTGAGAAATTATCTAAAAATTGGTATAACGTGTCACTTGATTGG
The DNA here is from genome assembly GCA_032355825.1 of Melanodrymia aurantiaca. Taxonomy (NCBI): domain Eukaryota; kingdom Metazoa; phylum Mollusca; class Gastropoda; order Neomphalida; family Peltospiridae; genus Melanodrymia; species Melanodrymia aurantiaca. Next base: position 1,385 of record JAULBR010021038.1, read on the forward strand.
TTTATAAAACCATCCCAGCCAGTAACAGGAACGGTACTAAAATATGATGTCAACACTTATTATTGTGAGCATAACGTCACGTAGTATTAGTACTATTACCCTTCATTTTCTTTATTTTTAGCGATACATCGACGTGAATTATTTTTCGGAAAAAATTTCAAAATAATATGTCTGGAGTAATAAATAAAATGTTATAAACTCAATACCATGTATTATCAAGTTAAGTCTCTTATGAAATATAAACGACAACACATTGACATGGCCAAATTTGTATCTCTGCAATAGGCAGATTCTAAGAGATATTGCATCAAAGTAGAGATGACATGTACTCACGAACCACTGCCAAAGCAGTGATGTTATCAGGTGTTCGGGAAAAGTGAGCGTATACCGCTCCGCCAGTGCCATCCTTCGTAAGCACAGCCATATTGTTTGTCCGCTGTGTTTATCGAAACGATAAAAAAGCATAAAACAAGTAAAAATAAGGTATTGCATCAGACATCATTTGTATCAATGATGCGTCCGTCATATAGTGAAATAGCCTCTGAATGTCTACCATAGAACGTTTTTAAAATGTTCACCAATCCTTAAACAGCATAGCCATGATGAAACCATTTCTGAGCCAGAAGGCCATTACATTGCTTAAAATCAGCATTATAATGAACATGCCCTGACGTAGTTGTGATATATTATGTAGACACCATACGCTGGAGAAGATGGAATATTGCTCGACATAAATGGGAATTGTCTATTGGAAAGATGAAGTCATCCCTTTTATCATACATCTTTGTTGTGTAGAGGCCTGAGTCGTTTTCAGTCTCCATGCGAAGACCAAGGTAAAGCTAAATCTCTTGACAAATGAAAATGATTTCAGTTGGGACTTAAACTTGATAGCTCGTTTAATATCCTTTATTATCCACCGTATCACCTCTATCAAAAGGGATTGGTAGCGTCTAAAAATGTTTTGTAACCTTCCCCCCCAATTCCCTCTCAATAAACCTCTTACGGCCAATCCTATATTGAAAGTTGTGTCTTAACAACTGCCCATTGATAACTCAAGTACATAGATATCCTCATTGAGATTTATGCACTTGCATGTTGAATCTTGCATGTTGATAATTTAATGCATAATATCCCGCCTAATCTATTTTAAGAACGTACATGTTGAGTTCAGAATCCATGCCTAGTTTAAAAAAATATCAATTGAACATTTAAAAACAACTTGTTTTCTATTGATATAAAATTATTTTATTCAATTCAATTCATTTTGATGTCGTACAAAATTATAATAATTATGTATAACGGAATGTCGTCATCAAAGGGAGGAAACTCCAAAACTGATATATGTATTATTATGTTGTCATTATCTCCCTTAGACGTGGTATCTGTAAATTTCGAGGGCGTAATAACTTTATGACTATTATCAATGTACTACTGGTTTTCGTTGAGCAGTGGTTAAAGCACACAATTGGGATTAAAAGTTCGAATCCCATTCGTGGCATATGGGGATTTTAATCCCAGTAACGGCTCCAACCCAGAGTGAGTGCTCTGCAAGGCTCAATGTGTAGGTGTAATTCCACTTACACCGACCAGTGCCCACAACTGGCTTAACCAAGGCTGTGATATGTATTGTGTTGTCTGTGGGAAAGTGCATAATTATATAAAGGATCCCTTGCTACTTATCAAATAGGAGTAGCTGGTTTACTATTTCATATTAACAATATTGGCTGTCCAGGACAGGCAGTCGAGGCAGCTGGACTGCGTGACCATGACATACGTGCTTGAATCTTAGTTGGATATAGGCAAGTCTGGCAGGAATGCAAGTCCGGTAATATCATAACAAAATGGATTAAACAATACAATAAATCTTTACGAAATGAAACAAATAGCCTGATCGATAAAACGAGATATTACTTATACATAGATCCTAAAGTTACTCAAAGACAAAACTCAATAAAACTGGTATTTATGTGTAAGTCTAGTTTGGACTAAGAATCCTACGTATTTTAGTTCAAGTGCGTTATATATAATATTGTTTCGGACCTATACTCTTACGGACTTCTATTCCTAGTACACTTGTACCCGAATTAAAACTCTCATATGCCAGGAATAGAATTCGAACCCAGTACCCACCGATGCGCTATGGAAGCCGAAGTTTTATCAATTGGAAATTATGAACTAAATCTTCAATATACGTTGCCGATTTGTATTGCTAAGGTTCATTAAACAACCGTCATAAATATAATGACAACATTATAATTTTTATTATTAATTTCTAAAAAATCAAATCTCCTACTTTTAAAGTAAAAAATATTGGCAGAATAAGTTTGCAAAAAGATATCTTTCAAAATTATATAACTTCAGATGTTAAGTGTTTTACTTTTATCATTATTGTAACCCCTCTCAATCATGTTGTACCTTAGTTTACGGTTTAAGTTCAGAGCGAAGTAGTTTTTAAAACATTCATATATTTACGGTGTAAATACTTGGTTTCTACCCGGACCTAGAATAGTAACCGAGTTTCGAATAGTACCCGTCTAGAATAGTAACCGAGTCTAGAATAGTACCCGTCTAGAATAGAACCCGAGTCTCGAATAGTACCCGGGTCTTGAATAGTACCCGGGTTCGAATAGTACAGGTCTAAAATAGTACCCGAGTCTCGAATAGTACCCGGGTCTCGAATAGTACCCGTCTAAAATAGTACCCGGGGGAACAGTGCATCTGAACAAATAGAACCCAGGATGTGTTCAGTTAATAATTGCAATTGAAGCCCAGAAACGTATGGATTTTGTTAGTTTTAATACACAAACCTGTCTTGAATAATACCAGGGTCTGGAACTGTATTCAAATAATTACGGTAGTGCTTAATTCAATCTATACACAAAATTAGCGGCGGAATATTTAAAATTTTAAATTTTAAATGTTTTGTTTTAAAAGAATTTATAAAATAATGCTGAAACATATGAAGCGAGTTGGGTATTGTTTTACAGTAGTTATTTGCAATTCCACAAAACTATATTTATTTACAAGTTAAAGTAACCTATTGCTACAAACTGATGCTTGAAGAATGATGATTGTTCATGAATCGGAAGGATATGCCGATCTTCGTCATTCTGAAGTGGATGGTGGATGGTGGATGCGTGCTACTTGATCTTTGTCTCGAGCTATCTTATAATGCAGACATCCTGAACATAATTAAGCATTGTGACTTACGGTTTAAATGGTCTACAGTCATAATGGACGGTTTTGTGATTGCACTTTGTTTGATTATTGTTGGAACTGTACATGGTGAGTATAACATTAGAATGATTGGAATAGCGAGTGTTCCTAAAGCGCTATCCACATATATATATATATATACTATTCACAAGTCTAACACAATTATATCTTACAGTATAAACAGCCTGGTCCGACTATTTTTTACTCCATTTTTGTTCTAATTAACAATATCACATATATCATAATATATAACACAGAGAAACAAATTGTCGTTATTGAATTAATTCGCAATATCAGTGTTCGTTATATGTGGAGTTGACTGTTATGGGATTCTTGCACAATTACACCTAATCATATAAGACAAGATAAGACAAGACAAGTATTTATTACTCAATTTCTCAAACTTGTAATTATAACCTGAGATCTGCTATAAGTTAAAAGACTTCATACAGAACTTTATAAAACATCTTTCAGCGATTCAGCTATGGAATACTATACCAATTCATGTTAGACACCACACAACAATCATCAGTATCAAACGTAATCAGAAAAAACATCTAATGACAGAGTATTTAACTAAAATTAATGATTACATTTATATCGGTATAATTAAGTTGTGTTCCCAGTTCCTGTCCTGTATTATACAATTATTATCTCGTGTTATTTTCCTTTCACCAGATTTAACTTTATCTTTAAAATTATTATCTACATTTTTTATTCATTTCATATTATTTGAGGGCCTAGTGGAAGATTAGCTCATGCTAAACTAGTAACCCTCATTAAACAAACTTTTATTATTATTATTATTACCCAACAAACAAAATACATTCAGTTCAATTTAAAATACACTTGTGACGTCACGCTATTGTCTCAGCGCTCCATTATTTTTAAGTAATGGAGCAATAGCTTAAAATTTACGTGCATTTGTTATGTGCTGACTCGTACATAGGAAATACATTGCGATGAGGTTACCGTGGAGTGACAAATATGCATTCAAAATTGTGCAATAAAATTATAACTATATATTTTGAAGTGTTATCATAGAGGAATAGTGTTCTAAAGTATTAAATTACTGAAAAATACTATCTATATTGGTCTATTTTAAGTTGGGGAATATCCTCGTAACTCTCCATTCCTGAAAATAATGGGACTCTGCCCTAACGGGCCTCGTCTCCATTATTTTTCAGGAATGGAGAGTTAGTCGGACATTCCCCTTAACAGAATAAACAGATGTTGGTTTGTTTATTTAAGAATGTCAATGGAGATTATTGATTAATTAATCATGAGCTATATTGAATGTCACGGGTAAGGTGTTTTCAGTGTTTAATCTACCATACCATTTGGGGCCAATTACTGGCCCTATTCCTCAAGTGGAATTCCCAATTTTGAACACACTAGGAGAAAACATAAAATTTTATAAAACATTTTTAGATTTTGAATAATATATTTATTGGTAATTGTTTTTTCCAAACATGAAATTTGATGGATATCATATTGGGAGACGAAATGTCCCCACAAGCATGTACCTTCAAAGTCTTACTTTTTAAAATAATATTAGTTGCATAAAATACACTGGATTTGGACTAAATCCTAATTATTTAGCAAAGACTCATGTACACGTATTGCTAAGTTTTTCTATCTATTAAAATAATTTACTTCTTTGTTTCTGGTTTGTAACAAAGATCATTTAAAATAGAAATGGTCTGTGACAATTGTTACTGACTTTATTGATTTCTAATTAACTTGAGCATGCCTGTAACAGCACCTGTAACTCCTTGGCATATGGCCATATAAACATGTTGTACATAATGGACAAAGCTGCAGGAAATTATTATTCAATGCTCTGCAGTATGTACTCGTGTACAGATACGTTTATTGATTGTTACCTGTATGTATGTCTGTCAGCTATGACTATTGATTACCACATGCTGGTTTTGCTTGTGTGGGTGTTACGATATTATTGACATTAAACACAATCTATCACAAGGATTTGTCTGTCTGGGTGATCTTGGCGGTAAAGATTTTTTGCCAACTTAATTGGGTTCTATTAGTAAGATACACACATATGTAGTACACTTTTACAAACATGTATATATCTTTTTTTTTTATTTACAGTGAAAAATAGACATTGAAATTGTTTTATAAATTTTATATTTTACTTGTAAAAAAGAGCAGTGTTTCTTTTTATATTTGCATAATTAATTGATTATAGGAAAAAAGTCAGTGGTAAAAGTCAATAACTGTCATAAATTTTTTAAATGAACAGTGGTATATGTACTATAAAAGTTTTTCAAGAAAACATGATTCTATAAATGCATAAAAATGTGCATAGCCAGAAAGTATGTTAGGTTAAACAAATTTAGGTTAAACAAATTTGCATAACCTATTTTGGTATGCATACTGCATAACCCATTTTTACAATTTAAATTAATTTAATGGGCATTAGGAATTAGAACACGTGTAATTTGTAAAACAACATTTATTAATTTTATATTTGTAGATGTACATGGTACATGTAGTTAAGGAAATGTATGGTGGATGTTAAAACCCATTCTCGTCCCTGCTCACAAATTTTTTATTTGACTTATAAATCAAAATAAAAAATGTTGAATTTTTTTTTTGCATAAAATAATAAAAAAGGAATAGCCTATGTTGTGGCTTTGATTATAAATGGGATATGTATAAATTGTCCATTTGACATCCAATAATATTTGATGATTAATGTTTTTAAGATAATAAACTTGTATGTGTACAGTACACACATAAAATGATAAAACAAAACAGATGTGGGTTCTTCTTTCATGTATTATTCTATGTATTTTGGTTTATGTCTTCTGTGCATATAACAAATTATTTGAATGCTGTAGTTTCATTGTTGTTTTTATGTTAATACATGTAGCTGCAATGTACATGTATGTAGGTCATGCAATTTCTCCATTAACATTGTATGGTACATATATATAGAAAGCTGAACAATGGGCTTTGAGAAATCATTGCAGACCGGTTGGGTGTAGATTTTTCATCTAGATGGAGTTCATTCACCTTGTAGGAGAAGCCCAACCATGCAAGCGGCACAGTACAGGTGCCATGCTTGTGACAGGGACAGAGGTTTCCCCAGAACCATAGGGCATAGGGGCCCCTACTCCTTACCTAAGTGCTTTTGTTTATTTTAAGGCAATTGTAAGCACTTTGATTTAATGTAAGAGCTTTGTAATGGCCTTATATTCAGTTGTTTGTCCCTGTATAATGTATAATACATAATCTATCAAATTTGTACTCATGGATTTTACATAAAATTATAATATTATTCCTGGGAAAAGGTCACTCTAGAAAAAGTTTTTAAATGACATATTTTTCTCACTATGTTTGAGATATTTACCTACTCTAGAAAATATTTAATTTTTCAAACATCTTAGCATGGTCCTGGTGTTTTTTTTGCTGCTTTCAAGAGTTTTGAAATCACATTTTCTCATTTGGTTTAGGACTTTTAACCTAGGCTACTATTGAAAAGTCTGAAATAATTACCCGTTTACCCTGGTAAATTTCTTTTGTTCTGAAGTTGATACTTACTATATTGTGCAGCGGGGTTGGGTGGTCCCCATGGTTATGGGCCTGCATTGCTCATGTATGTAAACAACGTAAAATCAACATTTGCAGACTATGGCAACTTGCATGTAGCCGAGTTTAATGTAATTTTCATTCACAAATGTTGTATGTTGTAATGAATTTTGATTGTTTGAATTTAATGTTGAAATCTTAGAAATTTAGAAAATAACCAAACGAAGTGAGAGTCTTAAGCTACAAAATGTACATGGCTGGCTAGTTTAATTGGAGCATAAAGTAATAAAGAGAATATAAATATCACTTAAATTGTACGTGGAATAAAAATGAATGTTGACAATTCTCACAAAAGAAACTGCATTTATTGAGTTGTTGTATGTTAAAATATGTTCAGGCTACAAAGAGCTGAGCTGTCTTGTGATATTTTTGACAGGAAATCTGATGTAATCCTTCAATATTAGAGAGGTTCAGATTGCTTACGTGTACGGCTACGGGTACGTGTGACGTCACGTTACGCGTACCAGTAATGAACTTGTAAGAACAAGATTACTTTGGTTTCCATGTATGGGTCCAAGTGATAAAGTGATATTTATATTGAATACTAACTTTTTAATGGTAATAAACAAATAAGACCCAATTCATTCACACTTCCAATATCCATTCTACAGTATATTTTATGTATATAATTTTATTTTTTAGTTGCCCACCTCGAACGTTTTTACCAGCACTTTGCCGCATCTTTCTTGATGAGTGTGCCCCTGACAATGTGCTGGAAGTTACAGCCCGTGCCATCACCTACTATCTTGATGTTTCTGCTGAATGCACTCGCAGAATTGTGGCTGTGGATGGTGCCATTAAGGCACTTTGTAACAGACTTGTGGTTGCAGAAATGTCCTCAAGAACAAGCAAGGACTTGGCTGAACAGTGTATTAAGGTAGATTTTAATTTTTTTTTTTTAATTGCCTGCATGTCTATAATGTTAATTTTGTTTTATTGTGTCTTTATTGAATTTATATGATATTTTGAAATACAAAAGGATATTTGTGTAAATTGTCAGATAACACTTATTATTTAATCAATTGAACATTATCAAGCAGTGCTCTAAGTTTTGACCGTTTTGGTCTTCAATGCAAGTAAAATTATGGTTTGATGATTATTTGTATTCTAGATAAACACTGTGTGACAAACAACCATAAAGTCAACATTCATTTATGTGAAATGCATTACGCTGCTGTCGTAAATTGAGTCTGTATCTTAAACCCATAATCTTTTCCATTCCGAATTGTTTGGTTGTGACAGCAATTTGTGTATGATTCGGTTATAGATGTGTTATTTGTATGTTACTATTTGTAGGTATTGGAACTGGTCTGTACAAGAGAATCTGGTTCTGTATTTGAGTCTGGTGGATTAAACTGTGTTCTCACTTTCATCCGTGAGCATGGATCTCAAGTACACAAGGACACGCTACACTCGTCGATGTCGGTAGTTTCACGTCTCTGCAGCAAGATGGAGCCACAAGATGCTTCACTAGAGACCTGTGTTGAGTCACTGTCCACCCTGCTCGAGCATGATGACCAATACGTATGTTTACTTCTTTTTACTTTCTGCTCACACTGCTGTATTTTGTTTTATGGTGGGATTCTGTAATGTATTCTTTAAACAACGTTGTAAGCATGTGCAGGTACACATTTGATCTGGAACTTTGTGTCATCCAGATATGTTTTATAGTCTCAAGTTGGTTAGTAAAACAGGAATAAATGGTCTATTTCAGAACTATCTAAACACATTTTAATAATGACGATGTCATACTTATCACACTTAGCTATCTAAAACTTCAGATGATGCATTCCTCTAGCAGTTTGACAAATATGCAAACTTGATACAGGACTGTCTAGTGCTTTACAATGTTGGGTTATTAATGTACAACTAAGTTCAATTTCTCAATGGCTTCTTTTGTAGTTGTTATCATAATGCATTTTAAATTACAAGCTAAGTTGCCCTGTGGCAAGTACAATAATGCAAAATGATGTTCAGTATTTTTATTTCACAAATCAGAACAAATATTCAGATGTTTACAAAATATTTCAACATTTTATTTGTTCCTTATTTGCAGGTTGCAGATGGATCATTGAGATGTTTTGCCTCTTTGGCTGACCGCTATACGCGCCGAGGCATTGATCCTGCACCACTGGCCAAACACAGACTGATACAGGAGCTGCTACAGCGACTTCTCCGCGTGGGAGACGCCAGTCACAATGTGTCGGTATCCTCCACTTCAGGCTCGGCAGCCATTGCTCCAGAGTCGAAATCAAACACGGGAATCTCAACAGTGATCAGTTTGCTGTCCACCCTGTGTCGTGGTTCTCCCGCCATCACTCATGACCTTTTGAGGTCAGATCTACCTGATGCTGTCGAGAGTGGTTTGAGGGGAGATGAAAGGTTGGTTTTAGATTCTTGACGTGATTTGTAATTATTGGTTGATCAAAAAAGAATTATATATTTATAATTAAGAACCTACATTTACTGGTATGTATTTAATGTATTAGATAGGCAGGTTACAACTCCAGGGGTATCGGAAAGAATTTGACATGGGTGAGGATGGGAGCTAAGGAAATGCATGGGTATTTCCCAGCGAACGTATTTCAAATATGTATAAGTGAAGGGTATTATTTGATTCACTTTCGGGCAAATCAATGACCAATTTCATTTTGGTATCTGTTTCATAAAATGTACGTATTATGCAGAGTCCACTAAACTTAATATGCAATTAGCGATAGTGATAATTTTGGTATGTTTGAAGGAAAGTAAAACTTAACATTTATTAATTTTTTCCCAACATATTTGGGCGGCAAATGTGTCCAATGCCCATGAACCCTGTAAAAGATCATATATCTGTGGTTTAATTGGGCAGTTTGTAGCTTTGCATTTTGTCATCTGTCAGGATAATTTTTCCGGTTGATTGTTCTGTCATGTTATAAAATGACAACTTACATTGTGATTCTGGTTTAACTTTATATAATATCAGAAATACTACAGTAAGTTACACCACAGTAACTTGTTTTATTACTCAGAAAACAATGTTTTGTTGCAAAAGTTGAGACATTAGATATAAATAAATTATTTTTAACATAAAAGGTCCTTTAGGAATTTTATTAACCAAGAATAAAACAGTACATGATAATTTTATTCAATTGTGTATAAGTTTTCATGAGCACAGCCGTTTCTGGTAATCAATGATAATAATTACTAAGATCAATTGTAATAATTTTGTTAATGTTTTCTAATAGATGCTGTCTGGACACGATGCGACTGGTGGACCTGCTACTTGTGCTGTTGTTTGAGGGCAGAAAGGCGTTACCGAAGACTGGTGTGTGTAGTATCACAAGCCGTCTGCCTGGCCTGCGACGCACAGATAGTGCTGGGGAGCGTTCTCATCGCCAGCTCATAGACTGTATCAGAAGTAAAGATACCGACGCACTCATTGACGCCATTGATGGGGGATTTGAGGTCAACTTTATGGATGATGTTGGACAGACATTGCTTAACTGGGCTTCAGCATTTGGCACTCAGGAAATGGTATGTTTTTATTTTATTTCACTAATTAAAACATAATTATATGTTACAAAATGGGTTAGGTTGGGTCTTGCGATTACACCAGGATACATTTCAAGTTAACCAAATTGTTATATAAATCTGTGGCTAACGTTTATTTATTGTTTGAAAGTTTCTCAGCAATTTCTAACTCGAATAGTTCATGATTGAATTATCAGGTTTCTTTGTTCTTGCTGATTTGAATGTTATTGCTTTACAGGTTGAATTTCTATGTGAAAGAGGAGCTGATGTAAACCGTGGACTTAGATCATCATCCCTACACTATGCAGCTTGTTTCGGGAGACCTCAGATAGTGAAAGTGTGTTTCTAAAAATATCTTTGTCAAGTTGTATCATTGGTATTAACTGCCATTTATTATTAAACACAATTGACATCAACTGTGAGTCTATTGAATTCATTGTTTGGGATCAACTAAAAGTGATCTAAGTTTTCACAATAAAATAACCATTAACTCAGTGCTAACCAAGTTGTAATTGTGTTCATGTGATTGTGTTGTTGTTGTTGCAGACACTGCTGCGTTATGGTGCTAATCAAGTTGTAATTATGTGATTGTGTTGTTGTTGTTGCAGACACTGCTGCGTTATGGTGCTAATCCCGACTTGCGGGACGAGGACAGCAAGACACCGCTAGACAAAGCTAGGGAAAGAGGAGATGAAGGTCACAGAGAGGTCATAACAATATTACAATCACCAGGTGAATGAATATATATTATATGTTGTTTACGCCTTCTGTTGTAAATAGATGGAAACATTTGCTCTAAACAAGTAAATATATATATAGCGTAGAAAATAGTATGAAGACAGTACGAACCACTATTGTAGAAGTTAGCCGAGTGTGTTCATCCAACCAGTCTTACCTGACTGATACATCTAAAGTCTGTGAGAACATGCATATAAAATATCCCTAATTGCTAATTGCCTATGTGGCAGGCACAGATATTTTAAGACCATGTGTATGAAATAATCATATGACATCCAATAGCCAATGATTCTTAATCGATGTGTTCCAGTGGTGTTGTTAAACAAACTCTATTTTTTAAATATTTTTTTAGGAGAATGGATGGTTCCAGTGCACCGTGAGGCTGCGGCTCCAGCCCAAGCTGCTGTTGCTTCCACCACAGAGGTGGAGAAAGAGAAGAAGGAAGAGAGCAATGAGGCGGAGAAAGCAGACTCTCTGGAATCAAGGGGAGACCCAGAAGTGTCTCCACTCTATGTGCGATGTTTACTTCCAGTATTCACCCAAGTCTTTCATAGTTCCATGCTGGCATCTGTCAGGTGAGGTTTAATAATTTAATTTTCTTGCCTTTTTTTATCGGAGAGAATTCACCATATAAGAAACTATATTGGACGGTTTCAAATAATTTGTGTTGCAATTTTTTTGGATGGTTTTAGGTAAAATGTTTGTGGCTTGATATGTTTTTTGTCTTTTAGGCAGTCCGACCTACCTCCGTAGGTAAAGCATCAATCCATATTATGTTATATGGTGCAATTTGTTTTTAAAATTGTGATTAGCAGTTTTTCATACTGGATGGAGAATGGAAAAGCAACAATTAGAATTTGATTAACACTTTTATAAAATGAGTAAAAATATTGCATCTTAGACAAACATTCACTTCATAGTTTCAATTTGAATCATCTATTATCAACACATTGGTTTGGTTGCAAAGTTCCTTTTTATAATAGATTAAAAAATAAATAAAAGTGTTATTTGTTGTGTTTAACAGAAAAGCCAGTTTGTCTTTGATTCGCAAGATGCTTCACTACATGACGGGATCACTTCTTGCTGAAATGTGCAGCCCAGAATTTACAACTCAAAATTTTGCCTCTTCTCTCACCGAAGTCTTATCTACTGTTTTGGATACAGAGGTATAAAATACACTTTCCATAGTTACTTATATGTATTAAGCAAAATGCAGTTTAATAGTTAATAGTGCATTGATTATTAATTTGGATATAAAATGCAGAAGAAAATTCTCAGATGATATAAACTGTACATGTTGAGATAACCCTACTGTGTTTTTCTGTTTATCTGTGGTTTTACAATAGAAAATTTAGTTTTATTGTTCAGATTACATCATTGGGAAAATCAAAACCAATTTTCAATACAGCATTATAAATAGTAAATAATTATGTGGATTTTGTTCAGTTGATTTTGCATTTGTTTTAGTTTGCGTTAACATGGGACAGTATAGGACTTTATTATTTATTTTTATCTTGTCTTACGTTTGAATACTTGTACACCTTATTTCCGGGTTTTGAAACATCTCCGGGATATATCCAGCAAAATATGCGAATGATCCAATCAGATTGAGTGTTAAAAACTTGTCAAATTAGAATAAAGGTTTGACTGTGAACAAATATTTATCTCAATCCTTTGATTGTTTCCAAGGATGATGATGAAGGCCACTACACAGTTCTACAGATTATGCAGGACTTGATGATCAAATGCCATGAAGTGTTTCTCGAACACTTTGCCAGGCTTGGACTGTTTGGTCGGGTGATGGGGCTTGCTGGACCTGTCTCTGATGATGAAGAATCGGCTACAAAAGTTAAAGATGAAAAGGTATAGAAACATTTAGATTAAATTTACTTTTAACCTTCTGGCTACGCAGTCTTTATAAGTTGACTACATCATGCAAGATCTTCTTTACAGGATGTCGACTTTTTTCACCCAAGAGAACAAATCGAACGGGATTTACTAAAAAGCTATTTTTGTGCTTTTAAATACATTATGAGTGAAAACGATGCAATTATTATAAAGAGGCAATATTTTCCATTGTAAATGGCAGATTTTCACCTTTGTCAGAGATAAATATAAATCAATAATTTGAAAATGCCAGTTCTCTCTCCCCACCCCGCCCCCCAACAGATTTTTGCATAATGTAGCAATGTATTACGTTGAATCTGTAATGCAAGTTTGATGGTTTTTAGGATAATCCCTTACTTAAGTAGGTTGCTCTATTACTGGGTCACTATTCAATGATAACAACATATTCTGGTCTTTAAAATAGTGGTGTTTATAGCGGGTGGTCTTTAGGTCAGGTTTCTCTGTATATATATATTTCCCCCGCTGCTATTAAACAATAAGTGGTCTGTTACTTATCTCTGCATTTATGTAGTGTGCACACTGCCCAGGGGAGGTAATCAGAAAAATAATTTCTTCTATATATTGAAAAATTGTCATTTGGATTATTTTTCAATAGGTATAAAATAACCGATTTGTTTTTGGCACCTGCATATAATGTATATTTACAACACAATGCAATGGGATTCATAGCTGATGATAATGTCCACATATTAAAAATTGCATAAATCTGCAGAGTGACAGATTTCATGATGTTAAGAGTTTTGTTTGACTTTTATTAACTTTTAAAATTTGTTCTCTTTATCTGCGTATCACAGCATTTTAGTATCAAGGAAGAAGAGGAGTGTGTCGTAGATGACTCTAAGGAGGTTATTCAAGGCAAACCCTATCACTGGAAGGACTGGTGCGTTGTGAGAGGTAGAGACTGCCTGTATCTGTGGAGTGATGCTGCAGCCTTGGAGTTGTCTAACGGAAGCAATGGTTGGTTTCGTTTTATCCTCGACAGCAAGCTGGCAACAATGTATTCAAGTGGTAGCCCAGAAGGTGGATCTGATAATTCAGGTAAGTTGTGATAATATTTAAGTGGAATGGATTTATTTTCGATAGGTACCAATTTCTTAACATTTGTGTGGTTACTCCATTAACACAAAATAACAATGATGTACAACGGTATTTTTTAAAAGAAAACAAATGTAAACATGCAATTCTGCTAAAAAAAATCCCCTGAAGCAGAATAGCATGTTTTCATTTGTTTTCTTTTAGATGACAGTTCGGTTGACAAATCATTTTCCGCTAATTTACGTAATCGGCCGAAGATTTAAATAATTTACGTAATCGGCCGAAGATTTAACGCATGGAC
>JAULBR010021147.1:0-15711 GCA_032355825.1 Melanodrymia aurantiaca
GGATAGTGCACATAAAAGACCCCTTGCTGTTTTTCGGTAGGAGTAGCCCATGAAGCGGCGACAGCGGGTTTCCTCTGTGAACATGTGTCAATATAACCAAGGTGTTTCTAGTGGCATCGTTAAATAAAACAAACTTTACTTTACATTGGAAAACCTTCTTTTTTTTTCAGTCAAAGGCAACTGAACGGAAATATGATATGTTCTATCCACACAATGCTGTACTCTGTGATAAGAGACGCCCGAAGCAGAAAGTCTCATACTTAGCAATGCTGGGATAGTGAACCTCTCAAACACACACAATACAGTGACTAATATTTGGTGGACTTACTTATTGTTTGAAAAAAATAATGAAATTACCAAAATATTTGTATTCCTGAAAGACATTGTTGATGCATTTTGCAAAGTATTGTTGTGAAGGTGTTTTCTAGTCTATGGAACAACATCTAGTAAACTTGCATTGTGTTACTTCAACATTTCTGCAGCTGTACATTATCTTTTACATTCATCCATCATTACTGTGTGATCATTTATTTATAATAATTGTTTCCCTTCTCAAATTTGATTCATATGTGTAGACGTTTGACAACATTTTGATATTCAACTCTGTTTTAGAACATAAAAATTATTATGTTCAAAGTTTGTACATTATTAATGAAACAAATTGCTAACACTTTAAAGTAATTATATTGATGCTGTGCATTGTTTCTTGATTTCAATTGAGTTTTCAAATATAGATCTTTAATTAAATGTTCCCGATGTATAATTGCAGTTAAACACGAGACAAGTGTAATTGTTGAGTTGAAATTTACAAACTAAGGATTATAAAAATTATAATTGCCCAAATTTGTGAAATTATTACGTTGATCATTAACGTATGTTACGACTTGCACATGTACTATTTTTATATAAGCATTGTATATATGTGTATATTTTAACTTATGAATATAATCAACCACTATTATAATATAACAATGAAGGAAGCGTTCCAAAGTGTTTGAATTGCAATGTTTGTGTAAATTAAACAAGCAAGCCAATAAGTCACCAGGAGGGGTATTTTTGTTGAAATTTTAAAATAGCAAGCGAAATGCCTTGAATTTTAGTCATTATCTATAAAGTTATTATGTTAGGAAGACACCATACGATAACTTTAGGTTCTCTGAGCTAACCACTTGTCCGGTTGGAACCATTGTGTGATAATATAGTAATGACAACTTCCAGCTATTGCCTCGGTTATCACGTTATTGAAGGTATCTTCAATATTGAATATTGAAAATGCCCGCAATTTAATTTGAACCAATAGCTGGAACTTCACGTTACAAAATGGCACGATAGTTTTTCGACCGACAAGCGATTTGCCTAGAGAACTGATAATTATGGTATGGTGTCTTTCTAACATTAGATTTAGCAATGGATAGTTGCCAATGAACTGTGTTAGTGATTCTAACACCATATATATTCACATCTTCCCTTGATTATCAAAACATTTCTGTGTATCACTTCAAGCAGTCTTATCGACTTTGGACGTTTGTTCTTCAAAAGTATTTGAAAATGTCGTTATATATTATGAACAATCCACCGTAATTATTAATAAGACCGATTTATGTGAGGATTCTTGACATGTTCTTAATTGCACAAGTAATGTGGCTTGGTAATCAAACTGCCAATATGAAATATTGGAGATGCAATGAAACATTTATTGATACCTTACTACTATTTTTAACATATGCTGTTCATAATTGAATCAATTGCTATCAGTGGTGCTAAAACATCTGATCATACATCAATGTGACAAATGTTTACATTAGTTTATCTTAAAACAAAGCCTGCACCATCATCATCTATGCCTAGTGTCACGTAGAGCGTGTACAAATACCTTCGATCTTGTCCGATACTTTCTGCGCTGCCACCTCCCAGGATTGCCACCCAAAATCTATTATGGGATTTATTTCCTTCCGGGTTTGGCAAACAATTCATGTGGTGTTCGCTTGAAGAATCTCAGCATCGCCCATCGGAAAGATTCGGTTGTTTATACACGTTTCCGTGACAAGCACATTTTTAACAATAGTCGACTGTCAACTCACTGATCAAACTTCATCTTAGCATGGAGGACCGGGGACAACTCTGATTCTTGAACCTACCAGGAATACAAGTATCCCAGTCGGACTGCTCTCACAAACGCATCATGCAAACGTAGCGGCCTAAGGAATCGCAGATTTGTCCACTTCTGGATCTGATATACAGTGTATTATATTTGTAGAAAAAAACCAGGAGAAATCATCGTCCAGAATTAATATTGGTCTTGTTGGCAATAACAAACATGAATCTTCTTTTTTTTATTTGCACATTATCGTTTTCTCAATCGATTGTTTTGGCTTTTACTTATGTGTAATTGTTACTATATTTTGTTCTAGGTTAAATGCTGGACTGATATGTACCAGTATAGATATAATTGAATACACAGGAAACTGCCACTGTGGCCTCTTGTGAATTAATCGAGTGCTTTACAATATTTGTAAATTAAATGTATTGCTAAAAACAATCAACACTAAATGTTTGATGATATTTCCAACAGACTAAACTGAAACCAAAATGAAAGATTTCAACAATTGGTTGAATTCATAAATTGGATACAATTTAATTTGATCAGTCAGAAATAACAAACTTTTGGCGAGAATTTTTTTTAACTACCTTGAGTTCGAAAATAAAGGTACATGTATTATAAAGTGCACTATTTAATTCATCTTGAAGTTATGAGATTTTTTGCGGAAACTTTATTTGGGATCATTTTGGAAAAGCAAAATTCCTCCCAGTCTAAAAATGTTTTACAAATGCTAAATCATAAAAATCTATTTTGTATATCTATTTTATATTGAAGTCCCATTCACATATATTTGAAAAAAGTTTATGGTGGGTGGGGGTCAGCCCTGTATCAGTTGATTCAGAATGGGAAACTTCGATCATGCTCTTTAATGCGTGGTGTCCCACCATTAACACAATTTTTTACAGTACGATACACTTTTAGAATTATTGTAGTAAAGACGGACATTATCAGTCAAAATTCAATTGTTTTGACAATATACCTTCCGTAGAAAAGTGATTTACCTTTGAATTCTTTGTCATAAAAGTTGTATGAAGTTGTATAATTAACCTAAATATCAAGTTACCCTGCGACTTATATTGAACAAGGTTTGTCGATGTTTATTTTGCACAACTATTTAGTCACACTTGTTGAACATTTGGTTTGTTTTTTTGATGTTCATTGTTTATGAATATGGAGAAGTATTCTCCAGACTTGTGGTTTATTTATGAATGTACTTGTACATAGCTCTTTGTACTAGCAACATTTCCCCATTATGTTAACCTTTTCTAATGATTTTCTTTGTCTCTCATTCTGAATTACATTATTTGCACTTTAGTTACTGAATAAAGTTAGTGAACATTACATTATTTTTTACTTATTTGTTCACTATTCAATAATGCCATCTCAAAAAGCTAGTTAGTTATGACTTATTTACTTATATCCAATTAACGTTCCAGCGAAAACGTGATTATATTTTTTGGAAGACCTCATTTAGATGTTTCCTGGTGATGCAATTGTAGTCTTGGATACAAAAATACAACAATGTTTGGTGTCCACCTTTATTGAGGCATAGCACTTTGCATTGCAGATGGAATCTTTACAAACACTTTACAGTAAAAAGTTCTACCACTTGGGGATGTAAGAACTTGAGGGAAGTAAGAATGTAAACAAAATATAAGAAATAATACAACCATACAAACAGATTTAGAATAGCAAGGTTGGCTTCATAAAATAACATTCATACATTAATATACATGTACATGTATTTATATTTATATATAATATTGTGGTGTGCAGCAGGCTGAGCACTTGTCTGTTACATCACACAAAGTAGACTACATGTACTGCATTATAATGATTTGAAATATGTTTGTTGCATTACTAGTAATATGCATTAAATATGCTTTAATAAACAAGATTTGTAAACTGTCTAATTTTCAATACTAGTACTAATTACACATAATTATGGTGAAAAATACCAGACGCAACACTACCCATGTAAACAAATTCAATATTGGATTATTTCCCTTATTTCAAATCATTCAAAAGAAGATTATTACTTTCACATACATGGCTGTAAAAACCTCCAGGGGGAGGATAAGGATAGGTATATCTTAGATTGGGAAGTATAAGCAGTAAAAAATAGATACCCGGTACATATTAAAAACACAACTGATGTAGAGAAAACATGATGGAAGCATTTTTCTTCCTTTGATACGACTACATTTGTATCCATCAAGATGCCCCAATGTTTAATTTGTTTATGTGGCTAGACTTTCTCTATTTGTTTCAGCACTATAATAACTATTCCGACATAAAATGTGGCTTGTAAAGTCTACTAACGAATTATGTACTTCAAAATGAAATCGCCAAAGTTCCTACTTGATAGTGTTTCTTTTCTCCATCTAATGCTAAAAAGCTTTTTGAAAAGTATTTCCACGTACCAAAACACTTATCTTCAATAGTAAAAGTACAGACTTTAATTGGAAGAATTATGTCAATATGGTTATCAATTTAATATTCAAAATCCATTCACACATGTGACATTCATACTTGGTTACAGTCCCAAGCAAAGATAGTTTGTTTAATGACACCACTGGAACACGTTAATTATTAATCAGCGTTATTGGATGCCAAATGCATGGTTATATCAACATTTTGTCACAGAGGAAACTGGCTGCTATCATATAGGGATGTTTTGTGTGCACTTTTCCATAGACAAGATAGCACACACCACCACCTTTGATAGACCAGTCGTAGATAACTGGTTGGAACCCAACAAGGCCTAGCAATTCAAGGATTAAGGTCCCTATGCGTGGAAGAACATCCAAGAAGGCAAATTGAACGAATGCAGGGGTGCATTCATAAAATATACTTAAAATAGTTACATGTGACCATTTGTTTTTAGCCCTTCCTCATTTGTATAATTATATATCTTCCATAATAAATTATTGTCCCAGGTATTTATAAACAATTATAAATGTTTTTAAATTGTCAATAACCTGCTATTCATGTTGAAGAGATGCTAGCCATCTTACATACAATGTACAGTATGCTACAATTTATAACACAGGTTGCTCTTATATAACCTCTTTATCAATGTGAATGAACAGCGCAAAGATGTACAAAAATACAGGCACATAATAGTGAGCTATTCAAAGTACTTTTTGCTGAAGAGTTTTGTAGAAATATATCGTTAAAAACAATTTAGGACAATATTGCCATAGATACTAATTTAGTTCTGCAACCAAACAGATTTTAACTAATCACATACATGTACATGTGTCGCATGAATGTACAAACTGAATTATAAAATTACATTTCTTTATGGGTAAGCAAATGTGACAATAAATGTTAGCATTATACTCATTTGAACTATGTATATTCAGTAAACTTACAAATAAAAGATATTAAACTAGCTACTATGTATTACCAAGTTTAAGCCCCAAGTCAAATGATCTACATTTGTCATGAGCTTTAAGCAAGTGACTACACTGAAAATTATTTCATGAGTGACTGAAACTTGATAATACATGGTAGCAAGTTGAATATTCTATTTATTACTCCAGAAGTTTCATTACAAAACATTTCATGTTGTTATAACGTTGTATTTATAACATTGCAAATACAGAAGATGAAGGTTAGTTGAACACGATATGTCGGATGTCATGTTGACACTTTTTTAAGTCTTATTTTAGGAATTTTCCTGTGGCTAGAATGGTTTTAACAACCAAATCAAATTACACGTTAAACCAATATTTACAACTTTTTCATTGAGAAATTATATTTATTTCCCTGTTTGGAGTACACGCAGAGGTAATAAATAAATATATATATATATATATCAAATATATAATACAATCAGTATTGTAAATAATGTCAATATGCAGGGTTTTACTTTTAATATGAAATCAATATACATGTAGTTTTGTATTGACTGAAGATATTACCAGAAGACATTGTAACTGTGTAATATGAAACGTGTGTTGATAGAACAGAAGGCATCGCAAGGAAAAATAAAGGCGCAGTTCCAGAGGGCCAAGCCATGAAAATTCTCTCCTTGCAAGAATTTGTTTTAGGAATGAAATTATATTTTCGGAGATAAATGTTTTTTTTAGTTAACTAATATTTCAAATCAGTGATGTGAGCTAACTGTGCTACAATTTATGGATCCACACCTGAAATAGAGTGAACTTTGTCTACTCTGAAATCTGTGTAAATAGTGTCAATATGTGTGAGCCTACTGATCTGTGTCTCCAAACTCTGAATATATACATCCGAAGCAGCAAATGTTGTTAGTACCACATGAATCCAGTTAATTCCACTGAACACACCAATAGTTTGTTCAGAATTCCAAGCGTTTACCTTTAATAAAGATCTCACAACAACTGTCAGGGTTTTTAACTTTGACAACAAAATATAGATATTAAATAAGCTACAATTTAATATTAAAAGATGTATGATGTCATGTTACATTTTGCCAAAGTTGTGGTGAAGCTGTGTCTAGTAGCAGCAGGGTTATTGGTTAAAAACTCAATTAAACTACTTTTTACAAAACAGGAAATATTTCATAAAATACAAATATAGTTTGCTTGTTATGTTTAATAGCTGGGTTAATAAATACATGTATTTCATTTGGTATTTGGAAATGCAGATTTAAAAACATATTGACAAAAACAATTTTGATACATTTTATTTGTTCAGTTGTCTAGGATGTAGATGTACATTAGTTTGCGTCAACTTAGAGAGAAAAAGGATATTGGATTTGGAAAGAATAAAAATGTACACTTTTTTTTGTTACCAGCAAGTTAAATAAATAAAATTATATAAACAATTAAAAAAATAACAAAACAAAAATATTAAAATTAAAATATTCAATTATTTTATACCCTTTTAGTGGCCATTTTGGTTACTATTGCAACCACAGAGAGTAACACAACTTTTTGAAACACTTACATACTAATTGTATTACTTTACATCCTCGCAATAAATTAATCCTTCTGGTCATAGGCATGCTCGGGAGAACAAGCGATCGTAAAGAATTTGACTGGTACCCATCATGTTCTATCATATCACATTCATTTAATGTTAAGTGCAACCACCAGTCTAGAGAGCGACTGGGAGCCATTGTGAACATGCCACAGGTGTTACCAAATGGTAATTTAGACGGTTTTTTGTATTTTACTCAAAATGGCAAATACATGTACATGTATTGCAATTTCCCCAAGTTTTGAAAGCAATACTTGCTCTGTATATTTGAAGGTGTTAGACATAAGACATACATAATTATGTAAACAATATAGTAATGCAAAGATAACAAAAACATGAAATATTTCAAACCATAATTCTAATTAAAGTTTACAGTTGTTATAATAAAATTTTGGCATGGAAAACATTCCAAATTGTATGTATTGTCATAAAATATATTTTTGCACAAATTTACATTCTTAATAAAAAAATTATGATTTTATTTAAATATACTGATAAAAATAGTATTTTTGTATTTTTTCCCAGTCTGTTTTACTTTTCCCATTAAGTTGAATAAAACTAGTTACATAAAAGTTAGATGATAGTGGGATAGCCCTTATTGGCTTATAGCCATTAGTAATTACATAGGAAAACCGGGCTCTGTGGTGTAGAGTTCGTGCTCTGCAAGGCTCAGGGGTAGGCAGGCGCTCTATCACTTAAACCAACCAGTGGCATTAGGTTTTCTCTCTTATACTAACATTAACTTCTATACTGTAGTCGAGCCATCAGGGCTGCATTCCCAGGGCAGACATGCTTGAACCTCAACTGGATATAAGTAAGTACATAAATAAGTTATAAATAAGACATGAAAACATCATATTTATCATGAAATGTTTTAGCTATTCTTTCATCTTTGTATTAAAATATTAAAAAAACACATATGGCAGCATGCTGCATTATATAACCTGCTTCACATAACTCAGATCTTTGCCATTATAAATTTTCAATCAGCACATAATTGAGCAATAGCCAGCAATAAAAGCCTAGTTGTTTAAAGTGAACACTTGGGATTAGCCGATGTCAAAACTGCGTTGATACTTTCTTTACATTTATATCAGTTAAATATTTAATTTCTTTAATAACTTTTTTTTAACCTGGGATAAAATGCAATCAGTTAATAATTTGTTGACAAATTACCAACATTTTTATGTGGAGTAGTGCCAGTCATGTACTAAAGTACTAGTCAAAATTACATCCCACCTGTTTCTTTGTTCGTTACATACGATTCATAAAATCCATGCAATAAAAACCTGAAAACTGTTTTTACTATCATCAGGTATGTTGTAGTTTTTAGGTTTTTGTTGCACCATTTTTCATCAATCAGATTCAATAAGCAAACAAATAGGTGGTGTATAACTTTGATTAGTACTTTAATTTAAGAGCATACATTTCATACCTAAAGGTCACCGATTAAACAAAGTTCTATGATGTCTTATTTTTGAATGCTTTAAAAATTCTCATTCTTTTTAGATTTTAATATGTCAAACACATGAGATAATATATAAATACATATACATTATGTCACTCTCTCCAAGTGTTCACTTTAATTAAACGTATAATCACATCGTTTTGTGCTTTTTGACATAGGATATGAAATATATATACAAGGATGAAAAAGAAGTTAATAAATGTACATATATGGCTAAATGATGACAATATATTTCAGTTTGGTTTAAATCAATCTCACAACAATAAGAACAGTGTCTGATCCAGGATCTGTGCATCCAGGAGGGAAAATAGCAAGGGGAGTGTTCGCCCTATCTCAATAATAATTATTGGGTAAATTTGTTTTACTATGTTTGCATTCTCTGAATAATGCAAGTACCCATTACTAAAAGCATCCTTGTCCAGTCTTGCCCATCCAATATTGTACAAGCTTCACCAGCATTGTACTATTCCCCAATAATGGGTGAGAAAACTGAAAATGTCAACATGACTTTGATGCAATGATCTCACAAATTGCAAACTATAACATGATTATTGTGCATCTTTAAGGAATTTAACATTACTGCATACATGTATATATTAGAATATTTTTTTGGTTTTCTTACGAAACCACAAAATATATAATTATTATTTATAATTTAAGAGACATGTGTTTAGAAAATAGAACCAATGTCAAGTTTTCATTTTAGACAACAATGGAAAAACAAACAAATCAATCTCTCCATCAGTGTACTATGTATGTTTTGGCATGACACATAAATCTGTGTTCTCATTGGATAAAAATTGAATGGAGGTGCACACGGCCAAAATAAGGATTTAAAACCTAATCATAAAAATATATATTTAACATAGGCAGATACAGGAGTGTCTTGGGAATCCGGAACCATTTTACACACCTTTTTCTTTTCTTCAATAAACGTTTCTTAATGAATTAATCCCCTTGCAAACTTTCTGGATCAGCCATTATTTAATGCCCAACTTTGTGTTTAGACAACTGACAGGCTGGTAAACTTAAATGTCAATTTATTAGACTTTGCTACAAATAAGTTGATATTTTGTACAGTACATGTATATATTTTTACACAATATTTATACATTAATTACTTTTATAGAGCAAAGTGTATTGAGGTGCCATTTTGTGGCAAATTGATTGTCGAACAGAACATGTCACATCTTGTTGCTTTCATACACAATTAGGAGAAAAGGGAAATTGCTCAAGTTCTGCAATGTAAATTGATGCACATTAAGTGCCTTAATTGCACACAACCAGTTTTTAACGTCTGTAGACAATTTTGCTCTTTAATGCAAGGTTTTGGAAATAATTCGCAATATTTAATTCAATACTCAATTTTATACAAGCATATAGTTTAAGAATTAAGGAATATGTGCAAAAAAGCTTCTAAATATTCAAGGACAAAAAGAATTATAGTATAAAAATGCTGAAAATTTAATCATCTTTGCAGGCTCAAAGGAAACTCACTGAAAGGGTATCACTTACATATCACATGGATAAAGCAAAATGTTTTAAGTATGTAAACAGATAATTAATCCAAATCTTCGAAATAACAATAGAAAGATGCACACAAAAGTTTGTAACAATCAATCCTGTAAAAATAGACACAAGTAATTAAATGGATGATATCTAAATTTACAAAAATCTATCATCTTTCCTAACGATTTTTAATATATCTAGACAAAGCCAAATGCATGCATTTAGCATGTTAAATATTCATCCCGTGAACCTGAAGTTATGACAGATAATTGACCATAAAAATATTTCATTTTAATATTCCTCGGGTGTGAGGTGTAAAAATACTATGACCTGAGCACATGGTATTTCATATATTATGAGTAAAGACAAGACTGAAAAGCTGTCAGTGATGTGATAAATGTTTATATCAAGCCAAGGCAGAAAGTCCTATAAACGCATGATACCACATTGGTGCATCGAAGCTTTGACACACATATACTTCATACAATATGTATTTTATGAGCCCACCTATTTTGAACCTTTATAGAATATATGGATGAAAGCTTATTAAATTTCACAAGTACATGTATATACAAATAAACACTTTCAAACATACATTTGAACAGTATGTTTACAGCCAATTGAACAACTGGCTTAACCAACGTAAACTAAAGAAGTCTAAAAACATTAACCCCATTAACATACAGGACATTAAACTGATTATGTCATGATCAGTATATCCCCTCCCATATATTATAATAAATATTGAACCCACATGAAAAATAATGACAACTTGATTATCTATCACAATAACCATGAGGTAAATCAGCTTGTCAGTTGTATTTTAATATCAACTGCAAGACAAATGTCTAGAGCACAATGTATTACTTACTCTCCATGAATTGTAGGGACAATATTGCTTAAACATGTCGTTAAATCTTTTAGCATTTTCCCTCAGGCTAAGGCAAATTTTATTAAAATTCTCTTTTTGGGGTCCTGCCCCATGAATATGCAAAAGAAAACAAATATGACTTGGTCATACATATTTCATAAATTAGCATGGAGCTCTGTTCTGTCGGTATCCAGAGTTTACGAACTGTTCAAGCACTTTGTTAAAGTTGCAATAAACGGTGCAGCACCACAGAAAATCTGAGCAAACTCCAGATAGTTTTATCAGAACATTAATCCAATAATTGATCTTGGCAAGCTTAAGATGGTGCCAGATATACTAAGCTCAGTCTCTCGGAGTCCATGCCATCATATTGTTCATAGTGAGAGCGTAATTGTATCACCACCTTTTACATGGGAATCACACAGGTCAGGCAAATGATGTGCAGCTTCCACTCGCGATGGTTAGGTTGTGTTGCATAGATCAAGGACGATGAAACCTGAAAATTTTAAATTATAAATATTAAAGTGATGGGAGTTATTTCTTTTGCCTACCTACGTTTTCAGATTGTAAATGATTATATACAATGATTAAAAAAAAGTAAAACTTGAATGACAATTTTCAACTTGTGACTTGCATGATGGGGATTGTGTAGTATTCAGAGATTTTGACAGCTCTCAATTGGTATGTGTTCAAAGAGAATAACTAACCATTTTAGTGCGTAACGACCAAGTGAAGTAAGTTATACGCAAATTCATTTGTGTATAAACAGAAGAGAAAACACTGGCCTGGTTTATCTACATAATTGCATACATTTATTATAATATTATAAACATCAACAGAAATGTCAAAGTGTTATTTTATCAAGTAAAATTGCTTGTTTTATATCATACAAATAACTGCACAAAACATGCAACCAAATAGTTTGAACACTTCTAAGGTCACTGCTATTGTCTGCAGATGCAATAGAGCCACAAAATTTGGTCACAAGTTTGGTGATTGACTAACAGAATGTCTGCACCTACTGGTTGAAGTGAAAATCTCTTTCACATCATGCACTGAGTCGCTTCTTTATGAGAAACTTCACTACTGAGGAAGTCAACAAATTTTACTATGCTGTTGAAATGTCCACTTCAAAATTAATTCCAATTTATTACCATTTCTTTCCAAAACAACATATTATCAATTGTTGGGATTTGCAACCAAATATATTGCATCAAATATAAATAAATCAGTGTTGTTTACCTTGTTAAATGTTTACTTTCTTCATGAACTTCCATTTCTTTACTTTTGAATTCATTGAGCTCTTTCCTTATGGCAGCCTGAAAAACAAAATGATATATATATTTATGTTAAATGTTACTAATTACAAAATTTAAATATTATTATCTATCTAATAATATATTACAACTAATAACAATCTTTGTAAATCATTAAAATGCTAAAAGTGATATCAAATGACAATGGCGTAAAGCGTTTATCTACATAATTACACACGTTTATTATACATATCAACAAACATGTCAAAAGTGTTATTATATTACGTAAAATTGCTTGTTTTACGTCATACATAATTATAGTACCTCATCAAAACATGCAATAAAGAGTGCAAACACTTCTAAGGTCACTGCTATTGTCTGCAGATGCAGTAGAAAAGAAACATTTGGTGCAAATATTGGAGATTGATGTTGTTTAAAATACATAGTAATCAAAGTCCAATTTTGTTGATGTAGCTATGTTGTCTCCCTTTATTAAACCAAATATTTGTTAGCATTGTCATCCTGTGTCCAGGCTAGAAATGCCTGAAATTACTTTGTAACTCGCACAAAATGTTAATAATCTCAATTGATGACACCAACCTTATCTTTAGGGGTAAGCCTTGTCCATGGTTTATCTGCACGTCGGTCATACACCTCGGCATCTGTCAACTCGACATAATCATTAAACTTAATAATCTTTCGCTCCCGCAGTTCTTCAATGCTTGGACGGAAACTCAACTGAAAGTTACATTTAAACAATTACAATAATTTATATATATTATTAAAATATACTTGTGGCTTGTACAATTGTAAAGTCTAGGATGTAAATAGTAGTTTTGCAAGGGAAAAATCAAGCAGAGTAGGTTCATCATATAATATGGCACAAAGCAATTCCAGCACATTTTTTAATTTACAAGAAGTGTGCTATTATTAACCATCCGTAACAGTGACATTTAGCCACATTATGGCCAGCTGTAACAAATAAAAAAAACTTATCTCAATATTATCTATAGAAGCAAGAACAAAACATACCTTTCGTATTAAAAATCTTTTCTTTTCTTCTTTTTCCATTTCCTTTTCATAATCTGTCTGATCTGTAAAAGTTTTCATTCCAAAAATAGTCGTCAAACCAAATATATATATTTTTCATCAATGCATATTTATCAAAGTTAACATAACAATGCTGAGCTCCACAGCATCATAACTCCACACATTCAAATTGAACATCATCTCACATACCAAAGATGTGGATATCACGCATAGGTTAGTTCTTATTTATATTTCTTGAAATATACTTTTGATTTCAGTTAACTGAATATATCAGCTCATAATTATGAGTAAATCAAAACTGAACTCACGGTGAATAATGTTTCTTTGTTCAAGATCTTCTATCGTTGGTCGTAAACTTAACCGTCTGTAAAATAAAAAAATATGTATGTAAATATAAACATAGTTTGACATGTTGTTTCTAAATCTCCGTGGATTTTATTAAAACTTGGTAAGTATTGGTCAATAATAGATCTTAGAATCAAATTTACTAATATACTTAATCACAATTGCCACACAGCTAAAATGGTGTGATCAACTATTGTAGCAGGAGAATTCAACATTAAATGGATGTGGTGAAAAATAAGGTGAACTTAACAGATTCAACCAAGTGCTCATAAGAGTACCTAATGATCAAATTGTTTAAAACACTCTGATCACAAGAGATGTAATTATGTCACTTTTATTGAGCCAAAATGAAATAACCGTAACTGAAACTGGAAAAATACTATTAATTTCATCCACAACTTTAACTAACTCAGAATTTAAGTGTTACTGCAGTATCAATTTCACAAACTGCAAAATAAATGCTGCCAAGTCCACTGATTCATATTTTAAATAGAGTACTAGAAAGCAATGGATGAAGTGCAGATATTCAAATAGAATGTGAGGTGACTTATACTATTTGTGTATGTTTAAATTACCTGATCAGTTTTGAACCAAGAGCTACTCTATCAGTCTGTTTCTGAACATCTGATTTTTCAAGAATAATATTTTTTTCCACTAATTCATTTCGGCTGGGTCGATTGCTTAGGAACCTGGCAAGACTGTCTTGTCTTGCAACCTTTGCTGCTAGGCTGCCTGTTAATACAAAGAAAACATCAAGAAAAATGTACTCAAATAACCATAGCATATTTACACACTGAATAAAACTTAAAACTAAACTTAACACTCTGGACAAGATTTTCTTTTAGATAATTTTCCCAATATAATAGTAAAAGTTTTCAGTAAAAGGTTTAAAAATAAAGTAAAAGTAAAGTTTGTTTTATTTAACGACGCCACTAGAAACACATCGATTATAAATCAGCGTTTATTGGACGTCAGACGCATGATTATAATTATTTACACATGGTCTCAGAGGAAACCCGCTGTCACCGCTTCATGGGCTACTCTTACCGAAAAAACAGCAAGGGGTCTTTTATGTGCACTATCCCATAGACAGGATAGCACACAACACGTAATTTGATAAACCAGACGTGTTTCACTGGCTGGAATTGAAAATAGCTCATAAAAATGTTTTGCTTTGTGGAGGATCGATCTCTCGACCAATCCCGCCACAGGCGGACATTCTACCTCTGAGCTACGTCCCACTCCCTAATGTTCATTGTGCTGTGAAACTCTACTAAGTGAAGACTGTTCAGAAAAATTCATCGTCGGCCATTGATTTTTCTGAATTTTTTTGTATGTATTTGCATTTCAATATTTCTATTTGTTAACCTAAAGTTATATAATTTGGACATAAAAATAGGACATTTCTTTTATTTTCAAAAATGTTTACTTTTTTCTCTCTACATTAAACGAAACTAAAGTTATCTGCGAAAAACATACTACAAATGTTCAGACACAAATTATAGGTATTAAAGAAAACTTCAACGTAACACAAATTCTAAACAATGAGTTTACCTTTCTTTGTAATTCAAATTCCGGTAGGTAGGGCATGCCGATACTTGCAATGTATATTTCGTCGTCCACGGGGGGCGTCAATGTCGCCTCCCTACTGGGGGGCTCTGGAGACGATTCTTCTACTCGCGTTCGCTTCGGCTCTGGAGTTGGTGGTTCGGGGGACGGCTAAAACATTGAAGGGGTCAAATAAATCTCAATGTTTAAACCCCTCACTTGTGTCAAATAAATAATCTCAATGTTTAAACCCCTCACTTGTGTCAAATAAATAATCTCAATGTTTAATCCCCTCACTTGTGTCAAATAAATCTCAATGTTTAATCCCGTCACTTGTGTCAAATAAATCTCAATGTTTAATCCCATCACTTGTATCAAATAAATCTCAATGTTTAATCCCATCACTTGTGTCAAATAAATCTCAATTTTTAACCCCCTCACTTGTATCAAATAAATCTCAATGTTTAATCCCATCACTTGTGTCAAATAAATCTCAATGTTTAATCCCCTCACTTGTGTCAAATAAATCTCAATGTTTAATCCCATCACTTGTGTCAAATAAATCTCAATGTTTAATCCCCTCACTTGTGTCAAA
>JAULBR010021256.1:0-15708 GCA_032355825.1 Melanodrymia aurantiaca
TGATAAACCAGTCGTGGATCACTGGCTGGAACGGAAAATAGCCCATAAAAATGTTTTGCGCTGTGGAGGATCGATTTCTCGACCCATCCCACCACAGGCGGACATTCTACCTCTGGGCTACGTCCTGCTCCCCTGTTCGGTAAAATGCTTTATTAAAAGTTTTATGGTTATATAAGTATGCAACTGTTTTCATGAAACGTGTCATAATAATAATGAAATTTATAGTACTAATAATTTTATAACAACAATTAGTTCGCGAATCACCACACCAAAAAAAAAAAAGGACATTGATAACGCAAAAAAGTACCACAGCGAAACGCAAAAAAGTACCACAGTGGAAGGTTTGTGGTGTCTTCAAATGTTATACATCACACTTCAGTCGGCATGCATAATTTATTGTCTCAATATCAATAACACTATTAAAGATAACATCAATGTCTATATTTCAGTAGTAGATAACGGTATTTGATACAAAACAAAGGAGAAATTATTCTTTTTTCCCCGTCATTCTATCGATTTTTATATCTTCGATGTGATGACTTTAAACACTAAATGAGTTGACTGTTGTCATTAAAATAATTCGCTGATTACATGTACAGTGTATATGATAATTGAGATAAACAAGAAATATCATTTATTGTCCATCTGGTATGAAATGTTCACAGCCGAAATGTCAGGAAACGTAACACAGTGCACCAGATTTAACGCAAATAAGATGATTCTAGACCCACAGGTTCCTATAGTGTGACTACACTAGAACCAAAATCTAAAGGAATAACCCATTATCGCGTACAAAACCATAACCGCACTAAATCTACAAAACTAACATAACAAGGAAGTCTTCGAAATTATTTTTTTATATATTGAAAATCGAACATGGCAATTTGCCCATTCTTTAAAATATGTTTATGTTATAAATACATATTTTAGTTTTGCCGCCTAAAAATGTACAAGTTTAATGATCATAATATTATATAACCTAAAAATAATGCAAACAAAAATGCACATACATGTAGTTTCTTCAGTTTACGTTCAATATGTACGCTCGAAATCGTTCATTTTGTAGTGGAACGAATCGACGCAAATATTATAGAATGCACTACTTTCCTGGACGAAAACTACACTCAGAAAACAGTCGATTGAGAGAAAATGTGTTACGAAAAGATAAATATTAAGTCTGTTTGTTTGTTTGTTTGTTTGTTTGTTTGTTTGTTTAACTGACCTTGGTGGTGTAGTGGTTAATGGATTTGGTTTAAGTTACTCGGTTCGAATCCCATTGGATTTTTAATCCTAGTATCGACTTCAACCCATGGCTCAATAGGAAGGTGTACCATTATTTGTATAACAAATGCCGTGGGTTGCTGTCCAGTCTGTGGGGTAAATGCATATAAAGGATCTCCTGCTGTTTTTTTCAAATAGAAGTAGCAGGTTTTCTCAATGATACGAACACTACCAGTAACTGCTGTTGTGGACATTCGTACTACACCCATGCACAAGGTGAAGGTGAATAGAGTTGTGTCTACATACCACTGATACTGAGGCATTGAAAAAAGCCATTGAACGGGAAGGTGTCGGCTGCGATAACATGTTGTGTATACATTGTACATAGAATTCAATAGAGACAAAGTAGAAGAGATAATCTCAAAACAAAACAAGGTAAAACTGTCAATATGCGTTTGAAAACAGTAGCCCTATCTCACGGAAACGACATACTAGTAGTATCTCACGGAAACGACATACTAGTAGTATCTCACGGAAACGACATACTAGTAGTATCTCGTGGAAACGTCTTTGTATGTCGTGGGAACGAGATAAAAAATAAAGCCATTATGTTACTTAAGGGGTCCCGTAAAACTTGAACAGAATACGAATCACGCTTCTGTTTCGTACGTCTACGTCGGAAGTCGGAAATTAGCGAACGTGACGTCGTCGACAATCACATCGTGACGTTTTTACAAGGCAATGTTCACGGAACACAGATGATCGAAATATCTCTGCATGGAATACCGGTATGTTCGTTATGTTATATTTAAAGGAATGTGGGTACGCTATTGACATCTCTGGCCCTCCTTAAGATTGCAAGGTGGTAATACTTAGACGATACGGGACACCGATATCTTCCTATCACATTATCATAACACTATGCACACGTAAATACAATATAAAGCTGCTTTGTTTAACGGTATCACTGGAACACATTGCCATTGATTATTGTGTGCTAAACATACGATTATTATGACACATGGTCTCAGAAAGAACGCATTATCGCCACATAGGCTACTCTTTTTTGATTAACCTTTCATATGCATCTTTTATGTTATATGCACATCCCTACAGACAGATATGCGATCGTATAACGATTAGGCATGCACTATACACTTATAATATGAGTACAGGTAGGTAGGTATGTATGTATGTATCGAAGCAAACTAAACACCTTTTTCTTTCCGGAAGTTCTTAAAATATTGCAAAAACTATGTCTAGAACCATTTAAATACCACAGCAAATTATAAACACAAATGTTCATGGCCGCCAAAGCTGGGGCGGCCCCAATAATTCCAAAATGTTCCCGATGGAGAATGCCACCGGACCATCTAGCAAATTTGGGCCTCTTTGTGGCCTTCAACATCGCTAGTTCGCCGCCGCAATGTCACAATCGTTCCGGCGGCCCTGATGTTACAATAGCATCAACGTTATCACTTCTCTCATATGAAAGTGATGTGATTAGTGACTTATATTTTATCCACAACAGCAGCTAATTAAATTACGGCGATCAAGAAAGAAGGTGAAAATCAATATACGGCTTTGACGAGATGGAGGTCGCATTTCTTTATATCAGCAAACCTTGTCAAGTGACAAGCATGCATGTAGTTCAACGAGATCAATACGAAACACTTCCCCAAGACGTGGCCACGTTCCAACGTCTTTTGAAAGCACACGAAGTGAACGTAATGCTGTAAACGCCTCAGTCAGTACACGTTGGATGGCCGGTGGTTAGACGTCGTACGCTAGACAGTTGGCTCCATACGATATCCATACGATAACCCATACGATAGCGCGGCAACGTGTGAACGAACTGACGAGAATACGTCGGATTGGAGTGAAAAGCTTTAGACATTTATAATAGTTTGAACATGCACTAATAGCAATGAGGGGTTTGTTTGTGGCAAGTCATTCACACTCGCTGCACAGTGAGTAAGGACGTGTAGTAAGGACGCGTAGTAGTAGTATAGGGAAGCATGCAGACAGGACGTAAGTAAACATCAGCCTGTGGAATGTTTCTGCTTGTGTTGAGGTATTGACAGTGCAGTCAGTCACGAAGTCAGTCACTCGGAGCCTCATTCTGCTGATTCCGCTCGTTCGCCTCTTATCCGGGATTACACGACAGGATACGGGAACGTAAAATACTCCGGCTTATCAACTACGTGCATAGGGAGGGCACTGAACTTGTGACTGACGTGTATTTATTTACATTGTTTTGTTTTGCCACGAAACTTGATTGCAGCATTTACAAACTGATTTACTGATATGACGCTTCAACGCGGAGTGTCAATCAAAGCTTTCTTCTTAACTTTATAGCTGTGTTTGGTTCCAGTGCTTTGGAACATTATATCTTGGTTCCAGTGGTTTGGAAAATTATTATACGCTAGGTTCCTCACACCGTATTTCATGACAAGTGGGAAGAGGAAAATCTCTTTTCCGGCATATTCTGTGCTAGCAGCAGTGGTACAAGATGGTGATATCCGGGAACTGTTAAAAATACTTCACAACCCAGAGGATAAAGTTAACATCGACCAGAAAAACCACGTCGGTCTGACGGCCTTACACCATGGCGTGCTCAACAACAACCTAGACACCGTCAAGATTCTCCTCTCTCACGGTGCGGAGGTGAACGTCGCCGACGTGCACGGACTGACGTCGTTGCACACGGCGGCGGCATGCGGCTTCTTACAGCTAGTCAGTCTGCTGGTGTTGTTCGGTGGGGACGTGTTCTGTGTGAATGGCGAGATGGAGTTACCCATCGACTTGGCGAAGGACGTGAACGTCGTGCGTTTGTTGTCTCACGAGATGACCAGACGTCTTCATTCAGAGCTCTATGTCTCCTCCTACCTACTAAGAAAAGTCTGTGAGTTGTGGATAATGTCTAAGAGGTTGCTAGTATGGATAGTGATAACGATTTGTAGAAAAGTGACACAGGTATGGAGGAATTCTAAACTGAAACAACAGTGACGTTTCAGAGTAATTGTGATTAATTATTTATTTATTCATATTTTTTTAAACATTCAACAAGGCATTAAATTTTCATGTAAACATGTTAAGAGTTGTATCTGTATTAATCGCGCTATAAAATAATTAATGCCACATCTCGATTTTAAAATGTATCGAAACAAACAATACGTTGTATATATTATTGGTTCGAGACAACCATCATATTCGCTGATGATAGGTAGTTAGTTAACTAAACTGTGGATACCTCGGGGTAACCAGGCTATTCAAGATTATAGTTCAAGATAAGTAGTAATTTATTGTCAGTGTATTTACAATAATTATTATAGCGCACGTTATTAGTCATATCACTTGCCGGAAACCTGAGTTTAACATCGGTCTGTGATATCCTGATAACACGATGTATTCTGTGAGCACGCATAGCTAGTGTTCTGCAAGCATGGATTCTCGGTCAGATTGTAATCTAAGATTTCACCAATCCTGTATAACTAATGCCATCAAACTACACATGCTATACTGGAAGACCTAAACAACACGTCGTGTTTATACTTGACCTTATCCCTCTGGGGTATATATTATAAGCTATATACTTAAAATATATGGTTGTCATAAAAAGGTATACATGTACATTTTGTCGTGTTATACAAGCCAGTTGTTTATACTAAAGAGGTACAATTACCTATCTTTTGCAACTATGCAGTCTGTATGGCTTAGACTACATACCGCGGTTTAACTTTTATAGATTTTTATCAAAGGATTTGAAACAAAATTAGTGTATGCGTGTTCTGATACAAGAAGAAATGCAGTCACTTTGCTGTGGCTTAACCACGCGATACATGTTCTGACGAGGGTTTGAATAGCTCTTCCTCTCATCCCTCAACATGTAAGATGGAAATAGCCCATGTGTGAAATCCATGTGAGATATAATTATATAATGATTGTAGTTTAATATCTGGAGGCCTACAATAGTTCGTCACATTGTGGGAAACGATGTTGATGTCATCATTTTGCAGATTCAAGGTTGTGTGACGTCACACTTCGCCTACAGAAATGACCACAAACGGTGTTTCTCTCTGATCATTTCCATTGTATAACTTAGTTTGTTTTTATTGTTTTAGCAAATATAGCACGTTGTAATAAGTAAAAGAAATATACTCGTTCCCACAAAGATACCGTAGGTTTACAACTCGTGTGTTTACAATCGTACAGTTACTCGCGTTCGCTCATGATGTACTGACTGCTGAAAGAACACTCGTTATAAACGATATCTCACGGGAACTCGTTTACAATTCTATATATCCTACATGGTTACGCTTGGCAACGCGGACCGATGATAATTTTATATGTTCAAAACATACGAACAATGTTGAGATTTTGTTGCTATTTACTTTATTTTCCTGCTTGTACCAAAACAGCGCTCGAAGAATGCACTTTATAAATAAACACAATGTACATAAAGCAGTGCTAAAGTAGCAACGTCACAACATTCCACACATATAATAATAAAAAACATGTGACGTCACGTAGGTGAATGAAGTATTATGAAACCAACCATATATAAAAAAGAGCTTTTTAATCAAAACCCGTTCATGTTGGTGCTGTGCGTGCTGTGCGTGAACTCTGGAGATTGTATACCGGTATACGCATTGCCTTATCAGCACGCTCCGACCGGAAGTACATGTATTAGTAAGTGTTATTTGAGTTTGTGTTCACCAATTTGACGATTCCCAACAGGTGCTGGAGATAGTCATAACATTATTAACACTGAAATCAGGAAGTGATGGTATTTTAACCGTGCGTAGGCCTACAGTCAGGGGCGGATCCGTGAACATTGGAAATAGATTGGTTTAAACGTGCATGGGGAACACTTGTTTATTTTCCTGGAATAATATAATAATCTATTGTAAACTAGTAACAATATATGTGAATATTATAGTTTTTGCTACAACTAGCGGCTACAGATAGCGTTTTTACTACAAATAGCGGGTTTAGATAGCGTTTTTACCCATTTTCGTACGACCCTTGCGCTTATTTATTGCACTCCCTATATAATAGATCTAATTATACGTTAGCTGTTGTAAAACATGTCTGCCGTGGACATGTGATATCATTAATTTTACATATCGTAGTAAATCAGAAACACATTTCACCAACATGGTCGATATATTATATAAAACACAACCATACAACCGATACCTTAATGTATATTCTATCCACTCCGAATTGATATTACGCACGAAAAACGATAAAGTTGTTTTAACGACACCACTGGATTACATTGATTGATTATCATCAGTTACTGAAGGATGGTAGTCGGAGAATAATAAGAATCCTTCATATGTACCGGTGTAGGATATGGCTATTCCAACCGGGGTTACATAATTTGATGTTAGGGACGAGGCTTGCCGAATCTCTGACTTCTAATTATGCACACGAGGGTAGAATAGCTCTTTGCCACAACAGTACATGATGAAGGATTGTTTTTTCTCTCATCCATTGATGCTAGAACGCCATTTGTTTACTAAATGATGTAAAAACTAAAAACAATTTTCTTTCATTTTGTATCAATATACATATGATCGTGCACATTTGCGGGGTTGAGCGGAATATAGATCTGAAACTCAAGAGAAACCTGAACAGCAGAAACAGATTGATAAGAGAAAGCAAGACGAAGAACAGAAACATAGAATTGGCGGTTAAAGACCATGTTTGTTGTGCAATAACGTAACTTACCAACAGCCATTCTTTAATTTAACAAACTTCACCCACACACGCAAGCGGCTGGGATATAACTTGTGTATATGCATATGTCAAAAGGCATGATCACTCAATTATAAAATGTTTGGATTGGCATAAGTTTTGTTTGCTTTGCTATGCCTCTCGTCTAAACATGTGTTAGGCAATCCAGAAAAATAATATCATGGATTTTCACTTTTATGTTATACACGCAAGCAAAAATTAACAACATTTTGTTTTAATTGATAAAGAAATATACTAGTACAACTACAAGTACACAACTTAATATAGAGCGTCGTGCAATCTTGTGAATAAATTACATCAACGGTGTCCAGTAGATCACACAATTAAAAAGTAGAAACTGGTGAATCGCTGCTATTGTTTTAGGGCTAAAGGCCAATGCCATTTGGCAAATGGTGTATTATAACTAGGTAACTAAAATTTATCAAATGTTTTAAATAATTATGCTCTATGTTTGTATAGCTATGTCTTAAAGATCAGCAGTTCAAGGGTTAAATTTCATGTACTGAACATTACAACTTGGATTAAGAGTTTCTTATTTACAGCCTGGTGTGTGTGTGTGTGTGTGCCCTGCTTTGTGTCCAGTTCGGCTTTTAGAGTTCAATGATACATGATACATCACTTGAATATTAGTTTTTAGGTAATTGTATATTTTTCATGTTGAACATTGCTAGGAAAGTAATATACATGTACAAGTGATATTGTGTGAGTTTTTAATTAAGGTATAGTATACATGCGTTACTCGCAGTATGTCTGTGTTGTGTTAATACTAGGTAAATGAGTTTGCTTTACTATACACTGTTGTTGTGTGTTGTATGGCCAGACAGACTGTAATTACAAACACAGCTCAGCGCATCTATTCATAGCACACACCTGACTTTACTTCATTAGTCGGTTACCATGATAACGACAGGTGTTTTGTATACCTGTTGCCAGGGCATATCATAAGTCATTTTAGCACATCACATCTCCATTGCTAGGTCTTTGAAATACTTCATTGTTGCTGAGATAAGCAATCACCAACATTCGCTCATTCAGTATAGTAAAGCTATAATAGAAATATATGTATATCATATCTCCATGTTAACCAATATCATGGATTGTCGGAGATAACCGAGTCTCTTGGATTGCGTGCCCAGGATCGCGGGCTTGAACCGTCATTGGATAAAGGAACGTGAAACATATGCCCATCCAATCTGATCAATATCTCTAAACAGCAAAACTTTGATATAGACAAATGAGTCTCTGCACAAGGCAAAATAGAAGGGAAATTACAACAGAGTCGATATGGTATATACGACTCACGAATCAAAGCCATGCAAAGCAGTGTTTGCAAATGGTAAGCGTATCCTGCCCTACCCGTGGCACCCGTCATGAGCACAGCCATATTGTTTGTCACCTGTCTTTTTCTCTCGCTAAAGCTAGTAAAAATCTAAATGATTTCGTCTTTTTCTCTCGCTAAAGCTAGTAAAAATCTAAATGATTTCGTCTTTTTCTCTTGCTAAAGCTAGTAAAAATCTAAATGATTTCGTTCGAGATGTAAGATGTAAAATGGATTCTCGTTTAATTAATACTAGTATCCTTTAAATACGACAGACTTCATTAATCCAAGAGTAATCATGTAAACACATCGTTATGTACTTCCGGAGGTTGTAGAAGGTTTTACACCAACTTTAAGTTTGTTTATGATTTCTTGCAAGAAAGATAATCAATGTTGTTTTTGCTATAACTAATATATTGGGAATTAAATCCAGAACACCTTAAATGTGAGGTGTTCATATTTACCGCCATTCGAGAACAAGTAAATTAACGGATCGTGCATGTGCCTTATAAGAACCCGCAACAATTTAACAACAATTTAATGTTTTGATGCATGTGATTACTCTACAGCCAAGACCACAGTGTTAAATTATGCCCCAAACTTGGTCCGTAATTGATCAGTTAATCAATGAAAAGAAAGAACTCCTCATTCCTTTGCTAAGTTTCATCACGATGCAGACATATCTGTGATAGATAATGCGCACCACGCACCCAATGGGCACAATCCACTACCAGAACTAAGTACAACTAACTAACTGACCGGCTGACCTTTGGTTAAGGTGCACATACATGTAATTATTCAGCAAAGGTTCGGTTCATGCCCTCGATCCGCCACCCCCCCCCCACACCACCCCCACTCCCACTGGGCACAGTCCGCTACCAAGTACAAAGACACAGTTCCAAGGCTGCGTCGAGTGCGGCACAATACAACTTTAAACTGAAGTCTATTCCAGCCGGACTAGCGTACAAGATCAAGTTGGTGTTGTTGTGAGCGGATTAGTCTAATCCGTGTCCTGAGAAGGTCGTAGAAGGTGACAGCAGTAGAGGTATTTAACTCATTTCTGTGAGCAATTTGAACTTCACGATTTAAATGATTTCCGACTGAAGTGGATCACGAATAGATGTTTTCTTAATTTGTCGTGATGTGCTCATCACACGCGCCACACACACCTTACCTGCTTTTTTAATTATTGTTTATTATTGAATGAACAAAACAAGTGTATGACGTCAACATGATATAAAGTTAATGTATTGCACACACGACGAGGAAGTAGGTGAGAAAAGTGAGACAAATAACACTTCGTTACCGTGTGCGCCAAACTTGACGAATAATGAGCCAATAAGAATGTATTATTTTTAATACCATGATGGTGGAAATGACATTTTGAACACTTCCCATGAAGCTTTTTGTTTAGTACTTTCTTCCTCACCGTGTGATAAACGCATGCAGTGAAGAAAGTGCTATTTGTTTGTTTTTGCTCAACAAGTTCCTAACCGTGTGCGCTAAACTTTGGATTCTTAAATGGCTGTATTAATTTGTTTCATTTGTCTATTACCGTAATCCAAGGTAATCGCCGGTCAACATTGCAATAAAGTAGATGCATGATTTTGTTGTCTGTTTTGCTTATTCTTTGGGTTGTATATAAATATAATCTGATGTATGCTACACTATAGCACCTCATGTGCAATTTGTTCTAATTGTAAACCATCAAAATGTCTGCTATCGCATGTTTTTGAAGTTGTGTTTTACATATTACTTAATTAGAATATATCTGTATTTTTATAATGGTTGAAAATCGGTCACACGATATTGTCCATGCAGTCGGTCGGATTATTCCAAACTCATATATCGGAAGAAGTGCTTGTGTTTTTCTCGTCCTGCAATCGACAACACAGGACTTCCACTTGTCCACCATACTTTGGGAATCCGCCATGTGTTGGTGTGTTCGTCATGTGTTGGTGTGTTCGCCATGTGTTGGTGTGTTCGTCATGTGTTGGTGTGTTCGTCATGTGTTGGTGTGTTCGCCATGTGTTGGTGTGTTCGCCATGTGTTGGTGTGTTCTTTATGCTAGTAAAGTTTCTAGTGTATGGAACCTGGAAAGTGTCATGGCCAACGAGTTTCATACACAAGACCGCAAGTTTCGTATTACATATTCTGCAGAATCCGTATTACCTTACAAGCTGTTGATGTCTTTTCCATGTCACTTGTCGTTGTGGCTTTTTCTGTCGCACGCATGTTCTGTTTTGACGAACTAGTAGACCTATTACTTCAGTATAAAGTGGAAGTTAAAATATGTAGACCTATACTTCGGTATAAATTTGAAGTTAAAATATGTTAGTTTATTATTAGTTTAATAACGTGTTTCCAGTGTCACAAAATTCAATTTTTATTGATATTTCTATTCAATATCAGTTTCTTGGGTCCATAAAACCTTATATTGTCCTCAACGACGTCAATAATTGATCAATATCTAGAAACAATGATGATTTTGTTTTACCAATTGTCATAAACACACCTAATGATATTATCGAATTAGCACCCTTTTTTTTTACAAAATAACAATAACGTACAGCAAACTAGTAATACAATTTGACAAAAAAATAATTATCATATTAAACGAAACTGTAAATGATACCTGTTACACCATTTAAGCATAGCTGCCTATAAGACTTAGGGTCAAATTGGAACCTCTGATATAGCAACTGTCTTTCCAACGACCAAGGTGAACCAGGTGAACCCTTACATATTACTGTTATACAAACACAAGTGCTATTACAAAAACGACATACTTTGACAATATGTCATTATAGAGGCATTAAATCTGATGGTGCATGATTGTATTCTGCAGACATGTGCTTCCAACCATAGAAAATCTTGAATAAATCACATACAAGTATGCACTTGCAGTTATTAGCTAGACAAAGAGAGCTGCTGCAGAGAGAAGTGGTATGGCAAAAAGACGCTAATTACCCTTTATACTCTTTACTGTAGTACATGCTGTTGTCAGGAATCTATAATGTAAAACTAAAAGCATGTTTCTTACCAGAAGTCAGTATTAATGCTGAAGCATGAATAATATATGATGTTATAGAGAACATTTGTACGTGTATTAATGTACATTCGATCCCAGGTCAATATTTCAGGTACGGAAATATGCTGTTATAATGAATGATGTTGTAATGAGAGTTTAGTGTATAATATTAAACCCTCTGATATAATTATGAAATCTCTCATATAAGATTCAAACATCTGACATAATATCGAAAACTCTGATATAATATTTAAAAATTCTGGTATAATATCCAGATCTCTGATATAATATTGAAACCTTTGACATGAGATTTCCGATATAATATTGAGATATCTGTTATACTATTAAGACCCGTAATATCAGCTATCCAGAACTTCATGTTATTTTACTGTTGTAACACTTCCATATGGAGAGAGTTATGAGATAGTTGTTGCCACCACCACGTAAATGTTTTATTGCAGTTCATTATGTATCTCGAAATATCAAGATAACACTCACGATGCATATATTCCAAACATTATTGACTGAAAACTATTGATTACATTATGCAGTGCACAAACTGTTTTACCTGATCTTTTCTATTTTCATTTAATACCATTTATACAAAGACTATCAATCTTTGCGACACATGCCACGGAGATTGGAAACTGAACCCGTCTCATTACAGCAGGGTGGACTAATTTTCAAACTAAATTGTCTGTGCATGTCTAGAAGTAAGTGTTGACGACAATGTCCCACTGGGATCACGTTTCAAAGACGCCCGCACAGTTATAACATACCGGTACTTATAGCCCACTTCCGGTCTCATTGTCATGGTTTCATTTGTTAAAAGTACACTTTTTAAAACCAGTTCTGATTAAAAAAGAAGAACCACAGGGGAACGTACGACAAGAAGACAAATCAGACCAGTTTCAGATTGAGGCAAGTACAACTCGGAGCCGCCATTATATAAACCTGGGTTTTCTCGTTCATTCAGTGCCATATAATTTGTATGTAGACAGAAAAGTGTTTGGTAAATGGGCTTCTGTTGGTGGGTTAGAAAAATACTGGGGTCGAAGTATAGCCCCCTCCCTGAAACAGATTCATCTTCTAACAGTATGATATATCAGATAACAAGAAGCATCTTTCAGATGATTATTCAAAACTTGGCATGTATGATCTCATTCGGTCACAATATGGTTGCTGCAATATGGCGAACTATAGATATTAGATATTCAGATTCGTAGTTTAATGAAAAGGG
The DNA here is from genome assembly GCA_032355825.1 of Melanodrymia aurantiaca. Taxonomy (NCBI): domain Eukaryota; kingdom Metazoa; phylum Mollusca; class Gastropoda; order Neomphalida; family Peltospiridae; genus Melanodrymia; species Melanodrymia aurantiaca. The sequence continues at coordinate 12,577 of JAULBR010021256.1, forward strand.
TATTTAAATACGTTGGATACCAGTTTGCACATCTTGACCATAAGTGAGCAAAAGATAGTCGTAATTTTAAGTAATACATTGTATAAAAATACAGATAATCTTCTTTTTCTTTTCGATCCTTCGTGTAATAATATTACATGGAGATGTTTGCTGCCAAGATGAATCTCACAGTGACACGGAGGGATTCCTGCTGGTCTCCATAGAGATAATTACTCTGTGTTTTGTTTTGAACACAAAATGTGTTGATTTTGTATTCTATTTGTATATATTAATAGTTAACGTTACAATAGAGTGTAATTATGCACTGTATATTTCTATAGATGTACATGTAGTAGATGACGTGCATATATTTGTTAAGGAAAGTAATGTTGGACAATGCGTCAATGGTGGATAGTTCTTACGCTAATCTACATAATATACAATATAATAAGTCGGACTATCAATAATCGATAGCTCTGGTACATTGCGTTTCTTTTTCTAATACGTAGTGACAGTGAATTGCAAAAGTAAAACTCTTGCTAACATTGTACACTAACGAAATTCTTTCTCCATAAAATGGTTAATAAAGCTAAATAATTATGCTAAATGCATTTACTTTCTTACCAAGTCAAAATTCAGAGCAAGTCCAGAGCAAGTTGGCATTATAGTTGACTTTGTGGTTCATACGCTGAAGGAAACAAAAAATCAGTTTCAATTGTACATGTACATACACTTTTAATTAGCGCCATTGCAAAATGAATATCTTTACTTAACCAAGACAAACGTATTGAACTAATTTCACTTGTCTATGTAAATCAGTTGTTCTTTTTTATTAATAAGTTTAACTCTGAAAATAAATTTAATCACATACTGAAATAATAATAATAATCTAGACATCATTTGACGAATAACATTAATATAATTATGAGTTTATTTAAAACAAATTTTTTTTGGTGTGAGAAAATAATGAGGTAGAAAGACTCTCTATATAATTATGTTCTAGTGCTAGAGAACTCAGTGTTGGAATAAGCAACATGTAACTCATTGATATTTAATACAATGTATGTTGATTTCGTATAAACCACGAGATTTCTGTCATTGTGTTGCCTGTGGTGAAATGTACTACGAAGTCGTCTGATAGCATTTGTGGATGATGATTGTATAAATTATCATCATGCATAATTGATATAAATATAATTATATTATATAGTCGCCAATTCAGGACTCAGCAGTAATATATACTAGCCTCCGAGAGCATATCAATATCATGTAATGTCATCTTTATCCAGGTTGAAGCGAGTTTGGTCGTCACATTATAACAATGACCTTTAGTGAATAGCGCTGACCAGTCTGACTGTCATCATAGATAGAGACAAATCATTTAATCTGGTAAGCGATGCCATTCTAAAATATGCTGTAACGTTTGTTAGACTAATGGAAACGTATAGAGCTGGTTATAAAACAAGTTATATCATCCAAATAAATGATGACTGGGTAAAACGAACACAACAAATTAATGTCATTCTATATTTGCTATTATCACTTCCCATCGGCCAGGTTATTAAGTTAAAAACATTTCTGCGTCTAATATAACAGCCGTCTCGTCAGTGCTGTTAGTGTTACTGATTTACAACAAGTTTACTTTACACACATGATTGATGTTTACTTGGCGCCCAACGATAAGCGTTTGATTTTGGGGTTTTTTCTTTCTTCCTGTTCTTGCATCTGCGCCAATACAACACGTTACGTTAGTTTACGATCCCGCGGATCTAGTAAATTGTTTTATATTTCAATATGTTGCGAGTTAGGAGCCTAACCATGAGTTAAATTTAACTACTGATTAAAAATTGCATCGTTCAAACGTTGGTTAGAACTTTTTAACCTGTGATTAGCCAACCCAGGGTTAAGGAATTTAACCGATTGTTAGTGTTTAACCAGTGGTTAAGCTAACCCAGTATTCGAACAACCGGGCCCAGGTTTTTAAACCTGTTTTGGGTTTTTTCGTTAACCTGCTAATATATACATGTACCATTATGTTCATAGGTAAGCCTATTATGTTTACAGCATTTCAATACAATTTTATTGAAATGTGAGAGGAAATAGAGAATATAGATAGGTCGTGTGTGTGTGTGTGTGTGTGTGTGTGTGTGTGTGTGTGTCGGTGTGTGTGTGTGTGGGTGGGTGGGTGGGGGGTTGGGTGATGGATGTGTGGGGTATACATGTAGACTATGGAAGGCTGATAAAATAAACAAACATGTGTATTTCTGCATGTGTAGACCATATTTACATAGTCGTTAAAATATATAGAGCATCCGTTTTTTCTTGGCATAACAGCGATTCACGCTCTCAAACAGATATATATCTTCTGGGAACTGCATCGTATATATATATATATAGTTTATGATCTTTTAACACGTAATTGACGTGTATACATTACACTGGATGATCTTACACTCTGTTTTACCTGTATAACATCATGTCTGTGCTGCTTTACTCGCGCTATGCACTTCCTGTGATACATTTCTCATCATACATCCTCATTTAAATAACTCATTTATAATGTCAAGTAGCAGATTCCAGTTTCACTTTATTTATACTCTTTAGTAGTTTATGTAGCCAAAATGAAGTAGCAATATGTTTCCATGGAAACACCGATGTTTTCAGTTCGAGTGCTAACATGTCTATTTTTAAATGATATATATCCACTTACATATATTTGTTCGTGTGCACAATTCTACCTCGATAGTCACCATGTTACCAAAACATTACATAATAATTATTATACTAGTACATGTATATATATATATATATATATATTCACTGGCACGTTTATTTATCGCAGAAAAGATATTTTAAGCCTAATGATAGAGCATCCACCTATAGGCTATACTAAGATAATGACCGGTTGTAGTATCGATCTCTCGTAATAGACTCGTACGGAGTTTTTCTTCCTTCTATCCAGTGCAACCCGACTGATGTATTAAACGCCGTGGTATGTACTGCTCTGTCTGTTCAGTAATACATTATATGTATGTATGTATGTATGTATGTATGTATGTATGTATGTATGTATATGTATATGTATGTATATACAATGTATGTATGTATGTATGTATGTATGTGTGTGCGTGTGCGTGTGTGCGTGTGTGTGTG